>JAHZNC010000802.1:0-15424 GCA_027744095.1 Zhuqinia jingwanae | reverse complement strand
CCCCTGAGTCGACACGCCATCCTTCACATTATCGTCACTCCTCTGCCAACAGTTAATCATTACATTGTATACATATTATGTATCCTCCTTTTGATTCCATTTCCCTTTTGTTTAACGGGGGAAAACAATACTGTTGTTTCAACCATGACATGTCAAACCTCATCATCATCATTGGACGCCCAGCATTTAAAAGGAACACACTATTACAGCATATATGCATAGCTTATACTATCTCCTCACATTGTTCTTTTTAATTGGGATCTTTTGAGTATATTTTTTTGCATAAATATTGTCATATATTACAACGCATCATTAGATTGTCATATGGCTGGTTGCATCCAATGTTCTGAACAAAAAATATGTACCTTTTTTTCAAAGAATGAAAAATTTAAGACGCACTACTACGATTGGAAGAGAGTATACAAAATATATGGTAGTTTGCTTTGGTTTAAAATAAAATTCCCTCTTCGTCGGCTTCTTTTTTTCCTGAGCCTAATTTAATAGAAGACTTTTAAGAGAAGAACTATACTTGCGGCTATTACACTATTTTATGCAGTGATTTGAGCAAAGCACTACTACTACTGCGCTATCATATTTTGCAGTAAACAGAATAAACGCTTGTTATCATCTTCTTTTTTTGCTGGTGTTATTCATACAAAGTACATGAGATCATTACTTTTTGTGGCTAATACCAAGTAACAAGCATGTGTACACATTTACTACATCTTCTTTGCTTGCCTACGCGGTGTACATATACCGTTATTCAGAAAGAAAAAAGGCAGGCACAACACTCACTCACACTCAGTCCAGTAATGAAATTGAAATACAACTCATACACAAAGGCTATAACAATTTCTTTTCTTTTTTAAATTGGGGGAAAAAGTTACAAATTATATTGTGTAAATGCATCCAAGTAATATATACATTTATCATATCATGTGTACCTACCTACTTATATAATCATGCATGGATATTAAACTGTAGGCAGTGCATTCTGCATACGAATATTATTATTTGTTATGACTATAACAAATAAATATATATAACAAGCATCATCTTTTTTTATGAAAAAAAAATCTTTAAAAAAAACACAAGTAGATTTTTTCCTACTCTCAACGAGAATTACTTTCCCATCCATGAATACCAACATGAAGACTTTTTGCTCTTTTTGCACGACTGCATATTATTACGCTTCTATACCACTATCATCAAATTTGTTTTACAGGCAGAGATGCTGCTGTTGCTGCCTAGTGTTTACGTAAATATTATGCTTTATAAAAACAGTAAAGTTTTTAAGGACTAAACCCATAACTCTTTTTTTCTTCTCTTTTTTTTTGTGAGGACTGGTGGATGTGCTAAAATGCGATAGCTTTCCAAACTGCTTTCTTTCTCTTTTTTGTTTTGTCTCCCTGCTCCTCTTTTGTAAGTAGTTTTTGGTTATGGCTTACACACACACACACACGTACACACTTCAGTACCTTCTTCAGCAGTAAAGTGACTACAATTTTTGTTGGGAAAGCTAATGTCACACAAAAGTAAAAAAACAAACTTTTAACGGCATAACGGCAGGAGCAGCAAGCATATGTGAATGGGATAAAAATTGGAATTGAATCACAAATTTTCTGTTCTCCATCCAGACTTGTTGTGCATGTCATCCATTATATCTGCTCAAAACTGGCACCACGGGACTGTTTTCTTCCTTCACAATACTTATAACTGCTGCTGTTGCCTGACCCTACTATCAATACTACTACCAAATGACTTGTTGTGCATGTCATCCATTATATCTGCTCAAAACTGGCACCACGGGACTGTTTTCTTCCTTCACAATACTTATAACTGCTGCTGTTGCCTGACCCTACTATCAATACTACTACAAAAACATGACGTCGTAGTTCAAAAAGTTCGTAGCATATTCTCTGTAGCACACGCTAACAAACAACAGCAAAAAAAGCAAGAAAAAAACACAAGCAATGACTACTATAACGTATTTAGCGTGTTTGATATTGCTTTCTTGCCATAGGAAAAAAAAGTTTTTTTTTCAAATAAAAAAAAATCCGTTGTTTTCTTTAACAAGTGCTTGCTGTGAGAATCAAGTTCAACCATTGCGTTTTTCATTTCATTATGCAAGAAAATATGCCATAAATGTGGCTGTGAAAAAGTCGTAAAAAGTGTGAGGAGAAAACCTGACAAGAAGTTTGGGCAATAATCTGCATCTGCATATACACTGCAAGCAACACACACAAGTCCAGCAGTACTAAAAGTCCTTCTCTCAGAGTTTTTTTGTGTATGTACAACTCACTAAAAATCGAGAGAAACAGAGAGAGAGAGCTCACTATATAGCACCACCGCCAAAAGGAATGAAGCATCACGGCAACACTATAAAATATTTGTATATAGTCATATTGTACTACTGCATCCCTTAGACTAGGTATGTGGATATTATGTACATAGTCTAGCCCATATTATGCATGTACATAACATGTACACATATAAATACCTACGTACAATATGCAATCATTACTACTTGACTGCATTGCATAGTTGGTAGTAATAAGTAATATAAAGAAACAAATGTGCTACTTGACGATGATACCATTTTGGCCTCGAGAAAAGGCGGACATTTCCTAATAACAAAACTAACTTCATTCTTTTGTTCTTCTCTTTTCCAGACCTCCTTTGAAGTCTTTTTCTTTTTTTGGGGGAAAACAAAAATGTATATGTTCCAAAGATACATATGATTTCCATATAGAATTTCTCAGGAATGCTTAAACATAATAGAAAAAAATGAATGGCGAAAAATGATGATGATCGTCATGATCATCATCGTAATGTAAATGTGTGTATCCAAACGACGTGCTTTTGTGCTCAAAAGTAATACTACTACCACCACCGTCGCATACAATAGCAATAGCATTCCAAGCGCTAACCATCATGCATACAAGGTTTCTTTTTTTCTTCACTGTACACAGTTTACTCAAACACACAATAGTAGTAATACCAAGATTTCCTGATCGCCTCTGATATTATGACTCCACCACCACCACCATCATCGCCAACCACCGCTTTTTATACATGGACGATCGTTACTCGTAAGAAGCTACAACTGTATGTGTGTGTGTGTGCATTCTTCGTAAGACAGATAACTCTTTTGTTTTGCGGGTTTCACGGTCCATTCAATTTTATGATGGTCATTATGTCCGGCAGGTATATACATACAATTTTACGGCCAAAAGGTTACTTTCTTCTCACAAGCAGTTTTATCCAAGCGCCTCCAAAGACATACTGAGAAACACTACACAATACAATAGCGTATTTTTTTATATGACAACGACGGCGGCTGCGGCTGCTTCTGCTATACTAACACACGCAAGAAAAGTGAAGGGTGCGTAATAAAATGAATGGATTTAAAGATACCATAAGATAGCAGCATGGTTCAGGAAGAACGATTTTATTTTAGTTTCACTATCACATCATTTGGATCACACGACGAGTTATGTCATCATGTCGAAAAGATTTGTAGTGTAATGTAAAATGTAAGCAATTTTAAGAGACAAAGAACAACACAGAGGAATTCATTATGAAAACGCTAATTAAGATGCTCCATTCATTTCACACGCAGGCGTATTAAAAGCTGTTTGGCTGCCGAACCCTCGTCGTACGTAATTGAATTTTATTTTATTTCTTTGTGTGAGCAAAAAGAGAAAAATAAAGGTTTGTGAAATATCTTAAATTGAATCAACCAACTAGAGATAAAGATAAACAATAAAGCCCGCAAATGAGATAAAATATGTAAATATCAAAGTAGCGCAAGAAAATGGGAAAATAAATTTCTTACAAAGTTGCAAAATAATAATGATAACTAAGCACATCAAAGAATTTTTTTTGCACACGTCTACAACATGTACTCTGTGACTATAGTTGAGTCTGGCTGATAACATTGAGTACTTTAATTGAAAATTGGTAAACTTATTTTACTTGCAAATTTATTAAATCGGTTTTACAACAAATATATCATATGAAAATGCATCATGAATCATGAATACACGGAAACGCGAAAAATTTATGTACTCGTAAAAACCCATTACTTTTTTCTTGTGGAAATTTTGGAGTTGAAGTTTTTTTTTCAAGAAAATGACAAGAGAAGAATACTATGAGCTTTTCCTACATTGAACACATGAGCAAATGTAAGTTTATAGGTTATTCATAATATACTTACGAAAAGAGAAGTAGTTGACAAGAAAAAACTCTCTTCTTTTTAAGCCTCTATATATTCAAAACTAGCAATGTTAAAAAAACTAAAGGTTAGAATGCGGGTTTCAAAGATTCTCTGGAGATAAATTCAAGAAGAATAAAGAAACTTAAGAGTTGTGATGTTTATTCGTAAAAAGAAGAAGAAGTGTGTGATGATGGTGTGGGTAGCAGAAAAAAAAACCTCGCGCATTTGAATCTTCTTCAAGATCCTATATAGACACTTCACACACACGGAAGCGGACTACTAAATGTATATTGAAGATGCTTATGCATATACCTATCTACATACATTCAAGAAAATTACCAACACAAATGAAAAGTACTTCTTCAACAAGAACACACTGAGTTTTTGTGGTAGTGGTGAGATGTGTGTTGTATTTGTAAAAAAAATTTCATCTCGAATGTCAAGTCTTTTTAGCTGAATAAACATGGTAGAATGAGATGAGCAAAGAAAGACGAAATACACGCAGACCAGAAAAAAGAAGAAGAAGAAGAATATTCTTCAAAAACCTCTGCTGTTGCGGCTGTGCTACCGTTTTAACACTTTGTTTTCACTAAGTCATCTTATTTTTTAAGGCTTATGGTATATAGGTTCTACTACTATCGCTACTACTAATGCTGCATAATATTATGTATGTATATACCTCTATGATGACTGTGTGGAGAACAAAGTTCATCTTTTGGGACCCATAATTTCACGTTTACCCAATGCCAAAGAATTCCTTTGAGAAGTGAACGTATGTTTTTGAGACTTGAGACTCTTTGTTTGAGAAAAACAACAAGAGGAGCACTCTCTCTCTCTCCCACTCTTTTTCTTCTTTCAATCTACATACAAAAAAAACCGGAGCTCTTCTGGTGAGCAAAACTTGTAAAGATATGTGGGGATGCAACTGAAAACTTCTTTTTCATAAGACAACAAATGGAGGTGTCAAGTAAAAGCAGATGAAGACGCAAACACACACACACACACAAACACAAAAACATGCACACCAAAAGCGAGAAAGGGGCAGACAATAAGGAACGAAAACAAAACTGGACAAGTTGTGTACATTAACAGGACATCTCATTTCCGTTGAGGTTTTCGGTGTTTCATAAACTTTGGAATAATTGACAATGATAAGTCGGAATAAAGTTTATATAGGAGGAAGCCCATGAATTATTTACATCTTGTCAACTGATTACATCTCCTTCCGAACGGTATCTCTTTGTAAAGAAAGGCAACGTCATTTCCGTGGTTCGCAGAAAATTGCCATTACTCAATAGATTATTTTTTTAAAGGAAAACTTTTTGGCAGGAAACAAATGCCTTGTAAATTGCATTTAATGTTAGTCGCACAAGCAACGCGATAATAAAATGATACTCATTCAAAAACAGAGTTCTCAAAATAATACATAATATTCCATAAATTATCACAGCAGAGCAGCAGCGGCAGCGTACTGCATTGAAATTTATGCATTGAATGAAAATTCACCTTCAAAAAAATATATTTATATTCATAAACTTTTCCATAAAACAAAAAAGGAAGACAATTCATATAAAAATGTGCCTAAATTTCGCAGTAATACACCGTTCACACCATATCATAGTGAGCGCTAGAGCTTTTCTCTGAAATCTGCAAAATAATAATAATAAGCATGTATGATTGTCGCGCATTTATACACATTACATTATTACATTGCTACAAAGTGACGGAGCTTATCGAAGCAGGCACAAAACGGCTAAATTATCCCATTCATGCATGCATGCATGTAGAGCAAATTTAATAATTTCATATAAAACCACCGCCTTTGTCTACCATGTGGATATTATTATTATTACTTTTTTTGCTACTGCTACACTACCACTACCTGCTGATATATTATTAAATATATGCATGTATATAATATGTCTTTGTAAGTGTTTTATTTCCATTTGTTGGCAGCACCAACATCACCACCACCACTACTACCACCATATTATCAAAATTCTAGCAGTCCCCAACAAAACCTAAAAAGCAGTAGGAGCAAGCAGCATCATGACTTTTTCATTTTGACATGAAAATAAATGAGCGACGCACCACTGTATTTTATCAACAACAGCAGGAGCGCTGAATGAAATGAATGCACCTTTCCCCTTTCTCTTTTTTGGTTTTATCATCATCATAATCATCATCATCATATATCCCGTTCCCATATCACATCACAACAATACATAATATCTCAACGTTTTCTCCAGCACAGCAAACATGGCAAAACAATAATAATAATAACAGGAACACAAAGAGCAAACGTAGCAAAATACGTTATGCATGAATGAAATGAGCAATAACAACATAACAAAAGTTTTACAGGGAGAAGATGAACTTTGGACTAAAATTTTATTACTTTTGTGTGTTTGTATGTATGAATGTATGTATGTAGGTAGGTATCGTAAACCTAGTATTATGTATTATCCCACATCAGCGTAATAATAGGTTACAGATGGTATATGACATCGATTATACTTTTCTTAACCTGCCACCCTGCTAGTTTGTCCTGACTTTGTTGGTGTTATGGTGGCATGGTGGTGGTGGTTGTTGTATTAAAAGCAGCAGAACTGTGTTTCTTCCAAAGCGATAAATATATAAATACAACTGTGCAAAGCCCGTTATTATTACGTAAGCAAAAAGACAATGATATATAGCAAAGCACATACAAGTCATATAAATGATATATATTATGTGTGTGGTGTGGTGTGTGTGTGTATGTAACACTTATAAAATGGGAACTAAAAAGGAAAAGCAATTTCAATAATACAAAAGCTTCGTTATGTTTTCGATGTACACTTTTATTTATACATTCAAAAAAAAAGTGTGGATAATAAATGAGAGCTGCTCCCTTCACTTATTTCCATAATAAAAAGCGTAGCTGTAGAATAAAGCACAATAATGCACCTTTTGCATGTATATTATTATAGTAGTCGTGGTTGTACTCGTAGACAAGTGAGTGGATATATGAATCCCGCACAGTAGTGTAGTAACAGGAAGGACAAGTTATAATAATATAGTAGTAGTGTGTGTAGTAGGCATAATGCTATGCATATCAAAAAGTACATAAAGTAGTGGAAAAAGGTAATATCAAAAGTTAGTGACTGAATGCGGCTAAACTGACTGATGACGATTTTACTTTGCCTGCATATTCTAACACATTCATACCCACAGTTAGCAGCTCAAAAACCAAACCAAGTAAGTCCAACACACACACACACACACACATAAAAAAAACCGTAATATACTACACACTTTTTGGCATTCGCCCTCTCTCCTCCTGCTCGTTTCCTCTTTTGTGTGAGGGAGAGAAGAAGAAAAAAAAGTGAATGTTAGGGAGTCTCTCTCTTTCTTCTGCCTTGACTACTACTACTACTATACATACATAGCCCACACACAACAGGAAAGAGATATCCCACATTTAAACGGAATACTGATGCAGTATAGTATCCTATAAATACGAAGAGCCATGCCTAACTATGCCCAACATGCCTACTTGTAAAGAAGGAATGTAAAACGTAGAAATGTGCATTGAATACAGCGTAAAATATATATACGGAAGAGAAATCGATAGTACAATTCTTTTCCTTGTGTCATATAGCCTCTCTCTCTCTCTCTCGCTCTTTCATTCTCTTTCTGGTTTTCACATGCTCGTTCATATACATACACACTCTCGCGCTATCTCATCCCCCCTTTTTTCCCATAACTTTCTCTCAATAATTCTCCACATAACTTTTCCCAGTTAACAGCACAAGTTTTCTCTCTCTCTCTATCAGACTCCTTCTCTATACATATTCTACTACACTAATAATATTGAAACCTGTCACAAGAATGCGAAAGTAACTTAAATGCGGGGTATACCTATATAAATATATATACATACATACATATTTGCCTATTACATTTAAGGCAGATAGTATTTTGCCATGAAATAGAAAGAACAACGAGCAGCTATTTCGTTGTCCGTGTAATAATATTATGCATACGGTGGTATGTTTTCATGGGCCCCTTGCATATTAAGTATCTCATCAGCTTTTTGGTCAGACTTTTATTGCATTATATTTCACACCCAACCAATATATTATTACGTGCATATGCCTACACACTTGACAGGAGAAAGAATTGGTGGGCTGGTTAAATAAAGCAGCCAATAAAAAAAGTACAATGCATACTTATTGCTGTTATGCAGCCTTGTGGATACTTTTCAAACTAGTAAGTAAATCCGCTTTGGTCATGGTAAATAATAAAACAAATTACATTTACCCATTTATGCTTTTTCCTCGCTGACGTTTACCTTTTTGTTGGCGTTTACATATTTTATCTAAAGGAATTGAAGGTGATGTTATATTTTGCTTACACAATTTTAAAAACATTTTTCATCTTTGTTGCACAATTCATAGATAACAGGTTGGTTGCTTAAAGCGGTTGTCAATCTGTAACATGAAACCTATGTATTATGGATAGTGAGGTCCTTGTGTTTTTTTTCTCAGAAAACTGTCAAATGCGCATTATCTGCTAAAGTTGAAGTATTTGGGCAATATAAAAGATAAAATAATGGAAAGAGCTTAGTACAATATATTAATAAGAGTAAACGAAGTATATATGTATTGTATATTATGTGTACCTACAACCTAGGCCTTGGTACGTATGCAAAACGAGCTGAAATGTGACTGTGAGCCTTTGGGAATAGCTACACTGACTTCCTGGAGCTGAGCGAGACGCGTGTGGATGCTACATCCGCTGACAACCAGCATCACTTGAGCATAATAAGGATGGCCATGGTACATTTTATTATATTAGCCTGATGTAGTCAATGTATATAATGTATACATGGCATTTTACATATAACCTCTTGCTCTTATTGTACTTTTTCTCTATATTACGAAAAGCCTTTTCACCCAAGAGCTACTACACAGCCAACAGTGCAATGAAGTGGAAGAGGTAACGCAGAGAAATGAGAAGTGAAAGCAAGTGAGCTTCTGGCTGAATGATGGTAAGGAAATTTCAGAAATTAGCAATTTGAGCTCAACAGCGTATATACATAATATCTTATATATAGTTGATACATGCATGTATAAATGTGTAAAGCGTGATGGGAAAGTGGAAAGTCAAAAGTTATATAAAACTTACATACTTATTGCATTTCACACATGTACTATAGATATGCATATCCAGGCTAAACGAGCACGCATCCAAGTCAAACCATCTTAAGCAAAGACAGTGATAGAAATGAAGGGGATGTGATGAGTATTGTGAGCGAACAAAAGGAGCAGAGTAGAAAAGAATATTACTTTTGCGTTCACTTCCTTCCACCACCATCACCATTCTCCCGCACAACACATTTACTAGTCCGATCTACTCAAAAACACTTCTTCGTCTTCCTCTTGTAAAGTAAAAGTGTGTGAGTGGGAGAGAGAGAGACATAACGTTTAGTTCAGTTTAGTAGTTTTTTGGCTTAATGCTGTTACGTTTGCACACACATGTACATATTACATATATATGTATTTCATTTTATTCATCATTGTGGATTGAAAAGAAATCTAAATGCATGCAAGGAGATGTACATACGTACTTATGCGTAAAAGGTTTCCCATCTTTTCTCATTTTGTTTAAAAAAAAAAAGAAGAGTTGTACATTAGCCATCTTGGAAAATGAGAACATTGAATATACCTATATACATATATAAAGAGAGGGAGATGTGGTATACTTATATTATTATGATTATTATATGCTATTATGCAAAGCGTGTGTGTATGTATTATTGCTTTCTCCATTATTCTTGAAAACTACTCGCACACATTTTAGAGTGGATATATAGTAGATAGATATATACGTATATACATAGGTACATCATATGAACATGAGAGGTCAGTGTATAAAAACTCAGAAAACTTCAATTCTACAAGAAATCTCTCTGGTATTCATGATATTTGTTTGCAAGGGCGTATATGTGTGTGATGGGATACAAACGGGAAAATGGATCTCTTTTGTATTCTTCGTTCTTCAATTTACTATGTCATGTGTATGTAAATACGTAGATGTGTAGTATGCACACATGCATGTATGTATTTTTTTGTGTTTTGGAATATTTCAACAAGCACGATGAGCTACATATTATGTATGTATGTATGCATGTATGTATATGTGATGTTACCCAATGGAAAGGATTTTATGTTATTTCAAGTATGCATCATTTTGTTCATTGCACTTTGTTAAAAGGAAAGATAAATAATTCCTTGTTCGCAGTAGTCTAACTTCAACAAAGTCATAAATAAACAATCCTAATTCTTTTGTTTTTATCAAGTTCATTTTCCAAGAATGGAAAAATGTACATTCTCCATCATAACAACTGTGTTTACAATAATTGCATGTATGTACATATATAGGTATGCATGGTATACATTTATAAGGTTTCTGTATCGCATAAAATTGTTTCAGTTTGCTTGGACAACATTCGTAAGTGTATCGTTAATTACAGGAAAAGGAAAAACAAAGAGCTGCTGGCATAACAAAAACCAGATTTTTTTCTTTACTTTTTTTGTGGACGATTTTCCAGTGTTTTTCCAAGTTTTTATAGTGCTTTCATTCGTGTGGGTGTTTTACCCGTGCTGTGTCATTAGTCCTTGTACTCACAATTCATAATAATATGGATCTTATTGTTTTCTTTTAAAGCACAACACTGTGTCTGACAGAATCAATTAAACCACTTCAATTTTAAAAGCATTACAGAAAGTTTATTATTATTATGACTATATATATTGTTAATATAAATTTTAAATCTAATTATATTGGGCTCAATGACACCAAAACAGGCTGTTATTTCTAGTTTATTTCATAGCTTTTATAAAATTCAATGCGACTATGTGGGTTTAGTGTCCTTTTTCTTATTATGACCACAATATGGAATGGAATACATAAAAGTGTTCGCGCATACTGCAATGTACACGTATATGATGAAGTGACATGATTAACATTTCCTAAAACGTCGTAAAAAAGATTGTTTTTATCAGTTGCATCACTAAACATTCATGCATGGCAGCAATAAAAATTCTGAGAATGATCATAAAAATGTCGAGGTTCATCGAGATTTTGTAGATGTTTATTAAGAGCCAAGCAAAAAGTTTAACTGCTTGCATGAAATTTTTTTTAGTGCAGATTTATTTGTTTATGTGTCACTTGAGCTGTAAAATATTTCAAAAACTTTGCAAATAATGAAAAACATACAAAATTTGCCAATTATTAATTACAGTTTTGTTGAGAGAGAGAGAGAAATGGAGAAAGTGTATAGCTAAACACATTCTCCAGAAGACCGAACAACATCTTCCACGACTTCGGAGGAAAACCGCAATTCCATTAAAATTTCCATGTATTAACAAAATTAATTAGAGAAAGTGCTGCCAAAAACTTTTCTCACGATATAGTATAAACTGATACTATATTATAGCGTAGTTAGTAGTTTGCATGTCTATTAATGGGAGAAAAGCTCCATATGTGTGCTTCCTTGATTTGATTTTGGTATCCCTATATTATACCCATCATCATTATCATCTTGAATATGTGTGCAGTAATAGTAACAATTTGGAATTTTGTTCAGAAATTTACTTATCATCTTTGATGAGTTCTCCTACAACCACACCAATCCTTTAGAGTGAGATAAAATAAGCAGACTGTTGTATATTGTATGTATATTGTTTCCTATTTGCTATCATATTACTCGACGAATTAAAGAATGTACTAAACTTAGCAACTGTAATACGATATTCCTACACTTGACTTGTCAATACCAAACGTGTTAGATTTTTTTTTTCATTTGATATGATGCCGGATACTGTAGACGGATGATGGGTGGATGAATACCTACGCTTCATTCTAAAAATTGTATTTTTTGTTACACGATTTCCGCCGTACGTTTTTTGTGTATTTTTTACATGTAAAATGCATTTATACTTGCGTTACGATTATGGCGGAATATAACTGCCAAGACGTACATTTCCTCAATTTCACTAATAATGTCGATAAAATAGTAGCAGGAAAATATAATAAACAATTATTCTGATTCTACTTTTACTCTTATTTCTAACATTTTTTATGGTAAAATTCAACCTCATCACCTTCCGCCAGACCAATCTACAAATAGGAGATTCGGTCTCTTTATGGTTAAAACAATTTTGGCAAAGAAATCACACAGTTATTTAAATTTTACTGCACATAAGAAAAATAAAGTGAAACCCCATGATTGATTTTTAAAATAAAACGCTACTTACTAAAGCATGCGCAGCTCGCAAATAACTTGCTCACGCTTTCAAAGTGAATACAATAATAAATCTTTTTATGAATATTTTTTTCATATCAAAGATAAGGAACATATGTAGGTATAACATGTAGTTTTTTATTTTTTTATTCATCCAGCAGACCAAATAAGTATAACGCTAGAAAACTTGATAATATAGCACATAATAATATACAGTAGTAATAGAACAAGATATATAGTTTCTTATAAAAGCTGTCTATGTAATTCAAATAGACAAAGTGTGTTGGTTGAATTAAACGAAAATCAATACCGATAAAATATGATCAATTAGACGAAAAAAAAGAAGGAAAATGGAAGGATATATCTGCGTGTATGTACGTAGGTATGTTATAGGATGATAGCACCAGGAAAGTGGTATTCAATATTTCAAGAGATATTTCAACAAATTGAAATACTTGAAGAAAAGCTAATGGACTCCTGTGTGATTTCAAAATCATTGCCTTCGTTTAATGGCGACTTTGTATACTCCGCAAAATGTTAAAGCTATTTACACAAGATTCATTCCCATTCTCATCATTTTACAAGAGCATTAGCAAGAATGCAGTGATTTTGAGATTCGGAGAAGTGCACAGTACAAAGCGGGAAGCTATTAGGCATGTAAGCAAGAAAAGTTGTAGAGGAAAACATTATTTTCATTGGGACAAAATACGATGGAATCGCGATAAGTGGGTTTTATACAGAATACATGCATATTTTCTTTTGAACTGTGTGGTATGTACAAATAACTAATGAAAGCATTTCATTTCAATGGAAAATGGTAAGAGATTGATTGTGTAATATGCTATGCTGTTACAAAACTGGAGTTCCCAAAATGTACCCGACTTTCTACACGTTCATTTAAAAAGGGTACAGTATGGAAACACAAGGGGGGTCGGAAACAGCGTTACATTTCTCTGGTTAACACGCCATGTTATATAATAATATGTATACACGGAAGTTGGAAGTTTCCTCCCATTCTTAAATTTTTTTTCTATGTATAAAAATAATTTGATTTACACGAAATTTCCCATCTTTTGTATTTCATGAAAGATCCTTGTTTGTAATGATTTTGTTGTGATGATGAAACCAGTTATTTAAAGAGTAAATGATGACGCCGAAGTACCAAACTATAAAGTCCTTGCATGCTACTTGTATCAGATTTGCGTATGCGCTTTTTTGGAGACCAGTAGACTAAATCTGTAATCTATATGGATATAAGAGTAGCTTACTTTCACGATTTACCACGAAGCATGTTAATTACTACATATTATTTTATATTTAATGAACTTAGGCGTACTTCTTTTCATACATACTCAATTTCATTAAAAAAAAATAAGTATTATGATGAAGCATACTATATTTTTCGTTGAAGAGAAAGGTAAATATGTTAAAAAGGGGAAGAATGATGACTGGAACAAGTTAAAAGTGGGGATAATAACATGATAAGTGGAGAAGGGTGAGTTAAGTTCTGCTAAGACGTCTACTATAGTTTCCTGTTGAAGTAAATTGAACTGAATATAAATTTATTGTATTTACAAAGAGCAAATTGTACGTTGTCCATTATACCATTATATACCTACCTCTATAATAGTACTTTTCCAAACAAAAAAATGGCCCGATCAAGAGAAATACTGTAAGGCTTACGAAGAGATGGAGTAAAGGAGTAGTGACTTACGACGTCGTAGAAGAAAGCTTAAAGTGTATGCTCATGTGGACGTGTACCTATAATATCTTTCCAAAGTGGAGTGCAATACATATTATATGCGTACATGGGTACTCATTCCGGTTCTTTTATTTTAAATATTTGTATATGAAAGTAAGTAGTACTTACTCCTGTGTGTAGATATGCAACAGTGCAGGATTAATTCGTGCTCCTTTTTTCGTTTTGTGTAATGTTTTCAAATGGGTTCCAAGTATATTTGTGCATCATCGGCTTATGTACACACACGTGTATCATCACAAATCCCCCCAACCCAACTCTCCACATAGTCTCAAACTGTTACGTGGAATTTACTTACACTGGTAGAGAAAAGATGATAAAAAAAATAAGGTAAAGAAATAAATCACACACATGCACGCTTCATCTTAACAATCCTTTACTTTTCCATCCCTTTTCCTGCCCTACTTGAAGCTAGTTTCAATTCAAGAGCTTTCTCCGATTTCCATTTCCTTCCTATTCGATTATATAATATGCTTTCTTCTATATATCTACAACAAAAAAGTGAATAAATTATGTTTGTGAGCAGCGGCGTAGTAGGTATATGCAATATTATGTAGTTAGGTAGTTGGTGTGTGTATTGTAGGTGGTGGGAATATTTATCGCGGTGAAACAAATGAGACGGCAGTACGGACCTTTTTTAAAGGACATACATTTAGTTTTTCATTTCCTTTCACCACGCTTTGGTTTACTTACGGTTCTCTGATAAGATTCGAACTCTTTTAGCGTCACATAATTTACCCACATGTAGAAATATTATTAGCATAAAAAAGTTTAAAATGATGAAAACCTTCAGGATATTACAGCGACAATATAATATACATACACACATATTAACATTAATGGAAATATACAAAACATGGATGATATATGTATGCATGGAAGTAAAGACTAAACTTTTGTTGCATTTTTTTGTGAGGGTAAAGAGATATTTTGATCCTTACAACCCTTGATCCTTGGAGAGGACTGACCCTGGGGTTGAAAATTACGAGGGTTTGAGCGATTATCCTACATGTGTTAGAACAAAATTGGTCAAGACGTTTGCAAATTATAGCGCAGACAACCAAGTCAAATCCTCATACATATAAATAACTAATCCCATTATGTATATATGATACCTAATATATTTCAAAAGTTATAAATACAGAACATGAACTTG
>JAHZNC010000801.1:0-10894 GCA_027744095.1 Zhuqinia jingwanae | reverse complement strand
CTCATCTCATCATCTTCTGATTCAATACCCACGAGTAACATTTAAACAAAAAAAAATGCTATATAAATTATTACATTTTTTTAGATTTCAAATACCATATTGTCTCTAAATATTGCACATCTCCAATTATAACAATTCTAAAACTGGAATTGTTTGAAGTTTTAAAACTCTAAACATGATAGTACACCGTATACCACAAAACATAGTATTCATGTAGTGCAATGCAGTAGTGCAAGCTTTAATGACAAAATAAGCATTATAGTTTAACTTAGAGGACCATTATTAAAATTTGTAGCTCGGAACTATCTATCTAGTGCGGTGGTTACAAGATGTCTATAAATCCAGAGATAATAGTGTGAAATAAGAGTATATAACTTGACTTTTTTATTTGAATAATTATGAAATTTGATTGCAATTAATTAATTAAATAAGGAGCGAGATTCCAACCGTATCTGTTATAGTTTGAAATAATACGGTACGCAGATCCATTATATTTTACATCTGTCCGTCGTCCAACAACCAATCCTCATAATTTTCATAATTTAGTATATCCGTTCTCTTCTATGTAGTAAGCTACTCTCCTCGTCGTCATCGTCATCAGTTTTGTGAATCCATTATTTTACGATTAATTCCCTTTTTCCCGTCGACTCAATATGCAGCAGCAGTACTACAAAGCGCTACCCTCATATTCACCATTCTCACTCATTACGATATATAATAAGAATCCAATCCATTTTCCTTATGAATCTTCCCTATTCTTACTGCCTAATATTCCGCTCAAGCTGCCAGAACAATGCTTTTAAGTAGATTATACCGTGCATTCACGAAAACTTACAAAATGACTCCTTTTCATAGACATCCGCCAGCAGTTTTTGGCTTTTCTAGCAATGTGCAAAACTCTTCTAGCTTGCTATATACCCTTTACAACGTACTTCTGTTCCATCCAAATTGATTCATTAGTACTACATTTTGCTATCATTCCCATGATTCCATCTTTTACTTTTCGCATAAATATGTCAGCTTAAACGTCTACGTGGAATGAAATATGTAGTGAATGTACCAGAGGCTGCAATTTAATTAGTTGAGCTGACGTCTATATTCAACCAAGTACAACATGTGAAAGTAAAACCGACAAGGAACAAAAACACTTCCAAAAAGACATGATGCACGCTTTAATGCTGCTCATGTAGTGCTGAGTGAGTAATACGAAGGAATACATTATTTGGCGTGTTAAAAAAAGCTTTAGCATGGCTAATATGACATGAAATTGGTGATATGATCAAATGAATGGATTGTCGGTTTTTGCGGTTTTCGCAATGTTGCCCATTGTCCACACTGATATCTCTCTCTCTCTCTACTTCTACCCTGTTTCCTATTCGTGTGGACATTAATTTGTTCTATTAACAGGAAAAGGACTAATTATTTTACTTTTATCGACATTGTGACGTGATGATGAACAAAACATGTTCTGTTCAACTCCAATATATTTATATACATATATATGTATATGTATGTCATGTTTTTTTTACTTTTACGTAACATACCACACAAAAAATAATTGCAGATGTATTATTGGCGATGGCATTTCAGTGGTGAATATATACATATATGTATGTTATGTTTTTTTTACTTTTACGTAACATACCACACAAAAAATAATTGCAGATGTATTATTGGCGATGGCATTTCAGTGGTGAAGTTCATTTTATTACCATGATAGTTCCAACTGACAGGCGACAGCATTTTTTGGCAGACGAAAAGACACATAATAATATGCCCATATAAGCAAGTTTTCCTGCTGCTGCTGCTGGAGAAAATGACGGGGGTATCAATTATAGGAGGAATCTGTTGTTGAATTGAAAAGTCACCTAAAACAACTAGTACTAATAATGTGAAGGCAGGAATTGTCTACGTACATACGTACGTTTATGAAGTATGAACTGTGAGTGTTGGATCAGGTATTATTATTATTATTACATGCTGGTAGTAGTTTTTAGGAATTTATGAAATAACAGACTTCAAGGGTTGATGATTATGATGACGTTTATATCTGTGTAGTAACTCATTATTATTAGTTTTTTCCTTTTTCTTGATAAGTCTGTGTGCGCTCGGTTTATTATTATTGTGACGTGATTGTAGTAGCATTGTAAGTTTGTCTGCAAACCTATAAGCCACAGAGCGCTAAATGGAACCGTGTGGTGGTGAGTGAGAGTTGGAGAGTTGTTTGTTTGACAAACCAAAAACGAGCATCTGCCCACACATATCCAATGCGTCTCTAGTCTCGAGTTTCTAACAAAGTAATGTTCTATCGTCATGTCGTCAGTGTGACTTTTTTAGTTGTCAGGAGGAGAGTGTGCGAAGAAGCGGAGCAAATTCACGGATTCAACCCACGTTGTTGTTGTTTCTAGCATTATAATAATTATGTACCCAAATTTTGATTATAAAATATAGATACAATATCTACCATTGTGAATGTTAGGTATGTTTATAGTGTGTAGTGGTTGACACTTGATAAACTCGCTTTCAAAGCGAAACGAAGAAGAAGAAAATATGCTAAAGCAACCAAAATCCGAATTTTCACCGAAGCTAGTTTCCGGAACAGTCGTCGGCATTATCCATAGTCATCACCATTTAGGATGATCATCGTCTATATATACATTGTGAATAAACTATCAGGGCCCAGCTGTTGAGATGGATCAAGGAATAACATGGAGAATGCTCTGAAATAATATATACCTAATATAAGCATATATACTACAAATATACAGAGAAATATGTCTATATAATTTGTACATGCAGGAAAAACATGGAACAAACAACAGCCTTGACTCTGCTGCTGCTGCTACTACTACTGTGAATACCATATAGAGAGATAGAGAGAGGAAAAAACTTGGAAAGCTCCTTTCTCGCGCATTTCTCAGCAGATTGCACCATAACAAGCACTCCATTTCTTGTTGTAGATCCCCGTGCTGTACTCTCCGCTTTCCCTCCTCTTCTTTTCGTCACTTTCCTTGTTTTTTTTGCTCTCTTGTTGAATGTGTGAAACAGATACACGTATACAGTATATGGATGTATGTATGTCAAAATATATACACACACCGCATACCACATGTACACTACAACAAGCTGAAGCACAACACACGGATATGGACGGATTCTAGTCCACATACACACGTTTTTACCTAGGCTAACATACATACTTATTACTACGCGCTACAAACA
The DNA here is from genome assembly GCA_027744095.1 of Zhuqinia jingwanae. Lineage (NCBI taxonomy): Eukaryota > Metazoa > Arthropoda > Collembola > Entomobryomorpha > Paronellidae > Zhuqinia > Zhuqinia jingwanae. The sequence goes on along the minus strand of JAHZNC010000801.1, from coordinate 7,672 downwards.
CAATCAACTTTACACCATCAGACATACCTACGGAATAATATATGGGAATAATAACGCCTACAAAAGAGGAGGTATATTGGATGCTCCCTTTCTCCCTTTATATCCTTGAGAGTTTGGCTATATGAACGAGTAGTATGGTGAAAGCAAGTAAGCACATAATGATTTCTTCTCTTGAACCAAACAACTTTCACCAGCAGCAGCAGCAGCAGCAATTGTAGTAGTAGTACCATTGGTGAATGGAACTGTTTTTTCGCATGCACCTCACCGTTATATATTATTACGTATGTAGGTACCACATACAGATATATCCTGCTACTACGTGCAAAACAGGAAAGAAAGACGTCAGACTTTTTTATGTGGCGTTCCCCATAATACCTTGTGATGCCGTTTTAAAGTTTTATCGTGTACCCATCAGCATGTATATTCAACAAGGTATGCTGCTTATTGCCTTCTACAACTACTTATATAAAATAAAATTGAACTATGCATGATTGTGCATGCCATTCCTTTATTATTATCACTATAGCATCCTTATTATGATCCCCGTCATTGCATGCAAAATGATGATATAAAGTGTGTAGTACATATAATATGTATGTGTATGGTTTTTTCTCCTAAATTGCTATGATTATTACAGCATATATGTTTCTGCGTAGTATATACTTCCTTATTATATGTAAATACATGTAATATAAATATAATAATTTCGTGACATATTGCCATGTTCTTATGTTCTAAACTTACCTGTTCGTATTAAAAAAAAGCATATTTTTTTGATAAACCTTGTTGTATTTGTATGTATAGTATATTTTACATGAACCTCGCACCAGCACCACCACCACGTACTTCTCGCCACATTGCTTTTGTCATTTATAAGGTTATAGCTTTTACATATTTACCTTGTCAGTTTTTGTCGTATGTAATAATTTGAAAAGAATGAACGTTTTCACTAGAGGTAATAGTGCAACCGAGGATGATGGTGTTGTGATCTTGCTTTCTTTCTATACTACTGCCAACTTTTGTACCATGGTATGTATTTCCAGAAAATTGTGAGTTTTTTTGTGTGTGTGGGCTTCTGTTAAAGTGAACACGAACAAGTGTTCCTTTCTTCTTGCTTGGCTGGTTTAATCGAGAGTGTATAGCGGATAGCGTGGATATTGTAGTGGTGTTTGGTATAGTGTATACGCATACACACACACATGCACCAAAAAACCCAAGTAAACTTTATACCCTTTTTTGTAGTACTTTCTCTCTCTCTCTCTCTCTTTCTCGTCACATTGCTCTGTTACGTACATAATATATTCTCTGTCTACTATACACATGCACACGAAGGGACTACTACTACTGCTACTAGCACTGCTGTTTTCTTTCAGTTTATCAGGGAATATATTTCGCTTGTTCACTCTCTCTCTCTTTCTCCTTATTTTTGCAAGATGAAAGGATAAAGCTAAAAATAAATGGAATAGTTGTGTGTTGGTGTTTGGCTGTAAGGAACACAGCTAGGGATTTATATTTTTGTGTGAAATAAAATAGCAGTTGGGAAAAATGACGGAACTTAGTATCTGCGCAAACACCGTGATGTAGAAAATTCACGGTGGAAATGCTAAAATTTTAATTTTAATTAAGTAACAACGATTAATTGTGATTTTAGTTCTTAAACTAGTGATTTCACAGAATTAAAAGTAATAAATATTTTGAAGCATATTTCTAGAAGTAGCCAAATCACCACCGCTCACACGTTTTCCAACAGGGTTGAATATGTTTCGATAAGATTAGCTAAAAAAATCATATTAGCTAGTCTCCTTATCAGAACACAACCATCAGCATCGCCAACCGCCGCACACACACAAATATAATTGTTGTAATATTTTTTATTCAACAAGGAAAAGTCAAGCTGGAGTGTACAAGTTTCTGTGAATCAAGATCACAAAAATATACCTAATTTGTTTTTGTGATATTTCGGGTGCGCTTATGTAGCAAGTAGTGTTGTGGTTATTATCTTGTTCAGAAATTGATTACATTACAACTTGAGTTTCAAATGCAAAGCCGACAAGTTGCTGGACAATGCAAGCGAGTAAGCTTTGGATGAGGCCCCTTATGTTTTATACAATCAATGTTTTTGTGATTTGCTTCTGTGTCACTGGGAGTTTCGGCAAGCCCGCCCAGACTCCAAAACAAAATGATTTTGGAACTTACTTGAGAAATGGACAAATTATATCCGGATATATAGGTAAGTCAAAATTTAAACAAAAATAATTGTTTCGACGATAAAATTATAATAGTAAGCTGGCATTAGATACTAATAATAACAATAATTGAGGAATGTCATGAACAAACCTTGTCTAAATTGGTGCAATATACATAGCTCTGGGCATACATAATAATTGAACCTCGATTATTATTGTGCGTTGTTAAAGTTGCCTAATCATTTCATTCAAGTTTAGTTGTTGTTTACAAACCTGTATTGTCTTACAGTCTTATATAATCAAATGGCCTGCATAATTCGTAAACGTGGAACGAATTCACAAGCACGGATTCCCCATTACATTTCATGATAATCCATGTAGTATTTTACTTGGCTACACTAATGCGCCCATTATAAAAGCCCAACAGGCAAACTAGTTGCCATTTCATATACCTATACCTATTATGCATTTATAAATAAAGCATACGATTGGATAACATTCTAGGATTTCAGTTTCCAGCTTGCCTATTAATAAAATTGGGGAAAGAATTTGTAATGACGTAAACTTGAGACTTTCCGTAACCATTATTTTCTTGAGATATGGGGAACGGATTATTGGGACACCATTATTAATGATATACTACACATATTACATACAACTACGGCACAATAGTGTACAGTATGTATAATGCATTAAAAGTTTAAAAAAAAAGAAGGGACGAAAAATCATTTTGCAATGTTGACTTCGTATACATACATGTTGACTTGTATATATACATATATATAAATTGTAAATACAAATTGTAAGTGTGCCAATATATAACTATCAAAAGAAAATAGATAAAGTAATTAAGTAACTGGAAAGTTGGAACGTGTGAAAAGGATATAGAACTCTATGAAATATGCATTTACCACAAAAACGAACATGAAACGCTTTTTAATTATAGAAGGTTTTCAATAAATATTTCTCTCCCTCTCTCTCGTTGATGGAACGACGCATTAGGAGAAAAAATACAACCACCGGCATTTACATATTTTCTGAAAAAATATTTTGAACTACTTGACGCTGACAGGCTGGCAAACCTCATTAAGTGTCATAAACATATTATGATGATGAATGACTTTTGAGAATATTTACAGCTTTAAAAAAACTATAAACCTTTGAATAAAATATTTGAACGCAAATTAAACTCGTATTGAAAAGCTCATGCACAACATGTAAACACAAAAAGTTAACAGTAAAACTTATTGCATGCGACAATATAAAGTTANAAAAACTATAAAACTTTGAATAAAATATTTGAACGCAAATTAAACTCGTATTGAAAAGCTCATGCACAACATGTAAACACAAAAAGTTAACAGTAAAACTTATTGCATGCGACAATATAAAGTTAATTCCGTGTAACAAATAAATAATACCTTGAGCTTGCATGCAATGAAATATAGTATACTATTCACTAGAAACTTTCTGCTTTCTTCTAGTCTGAAAAGTACAATATGGCTTTCTGTAATAATGTAAATTTCAGTTGAAAGGTTCTCAACCATTCTTTAATTTTAATTAAAAATGATGACATAATTTTGATCCATATCGAAGATTGTTTTTCAGCTTTAAATTATAATACTTGTACACACAGACATACATACATGGGAATTCATATATTTACTTTTATTTCAAAGGGAAATCTACAAATGTCAAAGATCAAACTTGTACGAGTGCCTAAAATGTATGTAGGTATGTACATTCGCTATTATATCTGATTGTCCCATTATAGGATACACAGTTTCGAGACTTTTTTTTGGAGGCATCCTACTCTTTTTCTCTCATTTGTGCAAAAACAAATACATACATATAAAAATAAATGGAATGTCTTTCACTTAACAAAACGGAAACTAAATGCCAAAAAAGGAAGAAAAAAATCCATGTATATTCCAGATCGTTATTCAACTCCCACATGATCCGCCATAGTGGTCCCACCACTTTACACAGAAAACTTTCTCCCGGGCCTTTCTCTCTTCTCTTCAACCACCAGAGAATTCAGAACCTCGTAATATTATTGACACAGCATGTTTACAAACCTTTTTTTTATTCACCCAAAGGCAGATTTCAAATGGGAGAAGAGTAAACATATTTTACAAACTGTCAAGTTACTAGGTTTTTTTTTTGTTGGAATTTACAAGGTAATGCAAATCGTGCACTTTTTTTGCTAAACAAATAAAGTGGGACAATGTAGGTAATTCTTTACTTATATTATTTACCTTGATTTCGCTTCAAGACATTAACTTGAAAAGTGAAAGTAGGTATTTTAAATATATGCTGAGTACACATCCTTTTTTGTCATTCCCTTTAATTGTCCATACCCTTTTTGCATTTATACGTAATAATAATAATAAAAAGTAATAATGAACTGTCCAAAGTAAAAAGCATAGTTACCACAAGAAGTAAGGGAAAGCACTACCAAACTCAGTGGTATATTGATCTTTACTTTAGATGAAGTAATGTAGAACGTGTACCAGCACCAGAAAAGCCAAATTTACCGCATCAGAGCGTGCTTTTCAGTTTTCTATTTTACTTTCGCTGCTGCTGCTTCTTCTTCTTTCTACCTCCACCTGATGCATTAGAGCTCTTTTGTATATACATACATTTGATTCCCTAGAAAGGAAGAAAGCTGTGGTAGTGGTCGTGTGTTGTTTGGCTATTCTGTGTGTGGGCCGAAGAGTTGTTGTGTCTGACTTGTTTATGATGTTAAAAGGCTGACAAGAAGGAAAGAGATAGAACACGAGAACATGTATATAAAAAATAGTGAATGGATACAACAACAACACACAAGACTACCGCTTCCATCGCCTTAGACCATACCACCACCACCGCCACTACCACCACATTATTCAAGTCACAATAATAAAAAATAACCAAAAGTGGAAAAGGCATACTAGTTTTATTATTATTACGACACTATTATATAAGCTCAAGTAATAGAAAAAGGGAAAATTGAAAATGCTGCAATAAATGTCCGAACTATTTCTAAATATTTATCTTTATTGCCTACGCTTCCTCTCTCTCTCCATCTCACTCTCTCTTTCTCGTGTTTTGATGTAAACAGTTAAAAGGGAAAGACGTACAGTATATTTTTATGATACCATAATTGAGACTTTGCACTCGTAACATTTAAAAAAGAAACATCACTGGTTGCATTTTCAGACACTTGTTATAAGTTTTTGATCCTGTGCTACACTCTAATAATCTTTTTTTCAATTATAATGACGTTAGTATACATTCTCAATTGTACTCTTAACAAAATAAAAGGAAAAATGGGTATTAGTAAATTTTTTTGCCATGAAAGCTTTTAGTAAAGTTCAAAATGTTTTTCTAAAAGAACAATATTAGATGGTCCTTGTTTATCAAAGATAAATACTTACACACATACATACCTACACATGTACATAGAAAGCTTGTAAACAATTATTATTCTTTTCAAGGACAGAACAAATATCCCTGGCCTAGGCAAAACATTGTTTCGTTGGAAATTGGAGTGGGAGACAATAATTAAAGTAATCTATTTCAGTTTAAATGTCATCTGTTACTCTTTTACTGTTTCAATTTTATAAAAATGAACATGTCAAGGATGTTTCTCCATGTAAGTAGTATGTAGGTAATAATAATTTTTGTCGACATGCAGCTTAACATTTTGTGATCTGACAAACATGTACATATCTACGGAATACTACATGTAGCATGAATCCTGTGTTTAGCTAGAAATCCGTTTTTATTTCTTGATTGTGGCATGAAAAAGAACGTTGTTGTACGGGTTTAATTCCCTTTCTAATTACGCCAAACCAAATAGCATGCCTTGCCGTCAGCAAATAGACGCGTGGGAAGATAATGGGAAGATAATGCAGGCTTTTCTATCGCATCTCTGGAAAAGGATCTCATCACAAAAGGGAAAGTAGTACAAGTATAATAGTTGGAGTTGAGTTTTTCAAATTTTAACGCGTAGAAGGAGCAAACACCTATAACACCGATCATATTACATTTGTATGGGGCTGTGTGCGTCTGTGTGCTCCCACTCATTTTTTGGTTGTTTAAAAATACCATACTTTTACAAGTTTCAACACAAAACTAAATGGAGTAGCGGAATGAGAAAGGCAGAAAGTGAGTAAAAGAAATTTAATAATTAAGAATATTAGTCAAGAATATGCAATATAATTATTGTTTGCTTGTGCTGCTGGTGTAATATTTTATGACTAGACTTGGTATAAGCTCAAGTAGAAGGTGGGTACAAACGGAGGTAAGCACTCGTTACCTTGTGAAAAGACATAAATTTAATAACCCCTTAACAGTCTTTCTTTGGTTGTATGTATGTATGAACAAGGTGATTATTATAGGTTATACTTGTTGTAAGTTAGAAAATCTTGAAACAGGTCAGGTAATGTTTGCCTCTATCTATTTACTTTACTTTGCTTTCAACTTTTCCAAGTAAAGAAAGTTCTAGTGAAGATGTATCTATGTATGTACGCATATAATTTTGATGTTTTCTGTATCGATCACTGAGGATAACTTATAACTTGCCACCAGATAAATATTTTCAGATATAAAAGAAAAAGATTAATTTGGGCATCCGTATTTTAAAAAGTCCAAAATTTGAAAAATTACAATTTTCTACTTTTACCCATTTGCTCTTTAATTATTATTTTTTTTAAATAAGGAATACAAGAGTGCAGGAGACTAGTTTGTACTATTTAGTACTTTTTGAACACTCACGTCAGAAGACGCAACTATATTCATTTAGGTATTCAGGTTAAACCCCTTATATACTTGTGCGCTACGTTATGTACATACATTTGCGAAATGAAGATTAAAAGTAGGATAAAAACTATTTTTAAAAACATTTCATTGGAAAGAAAAACTAAACAAAGCAAATGATTACCTGAAATAAAGTTAAAATGTATTCAAGCACAGACTACATGAAAATATTTTTGTTACTTTTTTTGCAAATCTGGCTGCATATTATTTTAGTCAGGGTTGGTTGGTTGGGTAGGTGAGCGAAGAAGATAACAATGTAATTCAAGAACTTGACAACTTGTCAGATAATAAATTATAACTACTATATTATGTTTGTACTTTTAAATTAGTCTATCTAATCTTTTTTCTATAACATAAGAGCGTATGTAATATCATATTTTATGCGAATTTAATATATTTTCCAACATGCACTCACATTTTTCTCATGACAGCCCACACACACAAACACACACACGATATTCGATTCGATATTTATTATATTTTGTTGCCTCTAGCTGATATTTTGTTTTATCTGCCAAACTTTATCTTTGTTTTCTCTCTCTCTCTCTCTCTCTCTCTCTCTCTCTTTTATCATCACTGCCTGTTTTTTTTTTCAACTAAAACTAATAATACAATTTATCTTTGTATATGTACAGCTTGTACAATACTTCCTGTGCGATGCTCATCTTTTTTTTCTCTAACCA
>JAHZNC010000800.1:0-12562 GCA_027744095.1 Zhuqinia jingwanae | reverse complement strand
CACAGGCCACTACAAATCCTCTTTATACGGCTACTCACACCCCCACCAAATTCAACCAAACTTTCAAAATATGAATGTGCGATTGATTATTTGCTACTATAGAATATGTGAAAGAAAAAATTCGAGTTTTTACACAAAAAAGAGTTGGACACAAATTTTTTTTTTACTTTTTAAGATTCAATAAATAAATTTTATGCCCATGTTGGTTTTCAGGAAAATTTAAAATAAAATTAATAGCTGCGATCACACTACTAGATACACGGCACAGAATTTTTTTTAAACGTTCAGTTTATTCGCTTTATATTTGTATTTCGCGTACATTAAATTTGTTATAATTTTTCGAGTAAAAAAATTTGTTCGCATTTCCGTCTTTCAAAAATTTAACATGGATTTCAATCCTTGACTATACTTCAAGTTCAACCTCTAGTCGCACTTCCTTATTTTCCTTTTATATTTTTTCCTTTGTAGATCTCCCTTAGTTCTTCTCACTCTTTGCTCAATCGAGAAATTCATTCTTGAGAAAGGATAGGTATATGTTCACATGCACGTGTCCGTATTTTAGTTTTTCTTTGTCAAGACATCCATTTAAATGTCGCAACCACGAAAAAAGAATGTTCATAAGCTTGAATCTTGTTCGTTGTGTGCTTGTCTGCTTATTGGATATGGGCAAATGACCACGACAAGAAAATACTCTTGTTCAGCAAAACAAAAATCATGAAAGATACAAGTAATAATAGTAAACTCAATAATAATTTGTCCAGGTTTTTATGTGTAATTCATACAATTTCTATTGTATCTTGTATTCGGTTTACTCCCCCCAGGAATGGTCACATTGAGAAAGAATGATCCGGGGAACTTATCCAAACTTCAATTTCAATCCATAGTTATTTTGGGAATTGCTTTGATCTGGTGGAAGGGATAGTCAGTGAGACATCTCAATCTAAAAATTGCTAAAAAAAAAGATAAATATTCATCATTGTCCACGTCAGTAAAGCAATTATTGACGCGGACATTTAAAAATTACTGTAATATGTTAAAAGTACCAATAACTTTTGAATTTCGGAGATAAAGCACAATGCAGTACTCTATAAATTTGGTTGTAATATTGTAGAATTTTTGAACTGTGAAAGGTTTGTTAAAATAAACGTTACTAAACTTTTTCTTTTCGGGTTTCTAATGTTAAAGTGTTGCATATTGCCCCAAAAGTTTAAAACAAGCTCTTATACTATTTTGTGGTGGTTGGTGAGACCAATATACAAATTGTAATTACGTCACATATATCAGTATATCCTCTGGTATATCATATGAAGTAAGAATGTATGTAAATTTATACTTGTTTTATTTGTCTTTAAATATCTCTTTCGACTTCATAGAGTCTGGTTAGGTCAGATCTCTAGCACACACCACTATTCCTAACTGAACAGTGCACTTTTAGATCACCCATGGCCCATGATGGTGATATAATAATGCATCATGAGAGGATTGTTGGTGGTAGTGTCAGTGTTTCTGTACTACTACACAGGAGCGTCTCTATTTGTACCAAAATGTGAGAACTCTCCGCATCATTCCAAACAACCAACCCCTCCTCACGTTCGCATTCCCTGTAACAGATAAAGGTGGACGAGGACATTCTGCCTGTAACGACGACCGGAAAGGTAATAAATTAAGTATGTGCTTTTAGTGGTAGTGCCTTTTTGTGTGTAGCAGGTCACTTGTTTTTTTTTCTTGTTAAATTAGTGCACAACACAAAACACGTGTACATAGTTGTTTTGTGTGTAGGGTGTACTTCCGAAAACAAGGGTTTGTGGAGAAACAAGAGTACTCTGTTTTGCTAAACAACGCGACTTGCTCAAATAACTTGTACGTTTGTAAGAAAGTATTCTTGTAGCACGCTATGATGTGATTTTTTGTCATTCAGATCACTAATGCAATGATGTTTTATGATTTCCAATTTGAGATCAACCAAGTGATTTGTTTCGATCTTTTGATTGACATGTCAAAAGTACATAAAAAAAATTGTTTTGCTCCGTTAAATATCTCAATCTCCGTGTGGTTTTAGTGGACGGAGGAACGGACTGGACCCCTACTAGCATGTAGTTGTGTAAGCCCGCTACTTAATAATGCTCTACTGCTGCTGGACATTTGTTTTTACCAAAACGTATGGTTCATTTGGTAAATGCAGACACACAAGACAACCACAACAGCGTACACATTAACTCTCATTACGTCATCATGCATTGCAATCTATGCAATTTAGATGGATTTCAGGCTTATTTGTTTTACAGACAATGCAATCCATATTATTCCCATACCTCCTTCCTCTCTTTTTCTCTCTCAGTCTCTGTCCGGAAGGTTCAAGTTCACCACCCCTCCTTCTCCTCTGGTTCCGCTGCAGCAGGAAGAAAAACAACATAAGAATGCTCTTATTATGTATTACAGCTGAATTAGTAAAATGCACATATACATATTTTGTAAATAGAAACTGCTTATGGCAAAGTAAGCAGTCTACATCTTGTCGCGCGCGTCGCATAAAATAGCATGCACTTGGAAGTTACTCAATTGAGTTTACTGACCCACCCATAGGCATACCAAACAACACAAAAAACATAAAATTGTGGCACATGAGATTCCTTGAAGAAACAATATTTTATGTCAATGATGGTGGTCTGGTGTCTCCCTTAAAATATACTCAAGAGTGCATTTTCCCAATAGCTGGAAATGTTGGGAAAGAGCGACGGTAACCATCCTTTCCTCTCGCACCATAACATGATGATATTGATGCTGTTATTGTAAATGAAATTCCTTTGTGGTTTGGTTTCTCTGCAATTTAGCGTCATCCGCCATCAAGTGTATATATTGCACCACACCAGATCATAAAAGCGACTATATATAGTCACTATATATTGCATTTATATAGGGTCGTCAATATACCTATTTTAAGTATTATTTCATTGACCAACAAGGAATTCCGGTAACCATTCCAGCTTTCAAAAAAAAAGAGAAACTCTATTATTTTGATAAAGTACTGGCAGCAGAGTTTCAAGTTGTTTCCCAAGTGTGGACATGCGGAAATTAGAAAAGGTTTTTGAAAGTCCGAAAGTTATGTTGTAAGCAAGCAAAGAGGGGATGGCGAAGACGAAGGGGAGCAAACAAGAAGAAGGGGAAGTATTATGTTGTTCTTTCAAATTACTGCATGGCTGTGTTGTATGTGAGTACACATTGCACACGTAAAGTGCAATGTTTTGTGTGGTGTGGTGGTGGTGGAGGAACTCATCATTGAAGAATGCATTTACTTCACGTTTCTCAAAAAGCCGGAACTTGGGATAATAATCAGAAAAGGGTGACTTTACCCGCCTCGCATTTCATTCGTTATACTGGGTAGCTAGATATATCACTTTCGTTCTACCATCGTCGTTGTTTTCTCCGAAGGCGTTTTTACATCTGATGAATCAGATCACAGATACAAGACTACTACTATTGCGTTGGTGTTTGGGCAGGCTGTGTGCAGTGTGCAACATGCATGCATGCATGCGGTAGTTTCTAAAATTGGGCTTTATAAAAACTGGTCGTTGTTTTCTCCGAAGGCGTTTTTACATCTGATGAATCAGATCACAGATACAAGACTACTACTATTGCGTTGGTGTTTGGGCAGGCTGTGTGCAGTGAGCAACATGCATGCATGCATGCGGTAGTTTCTAAAATTGGGCTTTATAAAAACTAATGGGATTGAAACAAAACGGTTCTTATACGCCAGATTCACAACGTGTGGCTCTATACACAAAACTTTACTATTTTTTTTGAATGTTATACATAGGTACATATATTCAGCTCGATCAAATACTTTGGTAAAAGTAGATATGTAGTGTACTGGATTGTTCTTTCTGGAGTACAGACAACAGAAGGAGAAGTTTAAAAGAACTCCGTCGACGACGACGACGGAAGGGTGAGCGAATGAATGATGGACAGTTATGTATTTGTTCTTAAATAACTATTTATGTGTGTAATGGGTCATTTACTTTCCGGAGTGGGTTCCTGTTTACAATTTATGTTCAATTTTTGTCTTCTTCCATTTTGAGCGAATGAGTGATGGACAGTTATGTATTTGTTCTTAAATAACTATTTATGTGTGTAATGGGTCATTTACTTTCCGGAGTGGGTTCCTGTTTACAATTTATGTTCAATTTTTGTCTTCCTCCATTCAACTAAAGTACTGTTCTCAAAATATTCTGAATGAATAGATATTTGGTCTTTTTCCATCTTGTCCGCGCGAGGTTTTTCAAACTCTAATATTCTAGCCTATTATCCAGCGGTGCAGTCACGCTTATGATCTAAAAGAAAACCAAGCAAACTAATTTAGCACGCATCTGACTGATCCCAATCTTTACAATGATTTAATCCAGATATGTGTATTTTGTAAAAGTTATTTCTCAACACTTTAAATAGCACAGTTTGAAAACTCTAAATATTTTTTCCCTTTACGAAACTCTTTGCTTGAAGTTTCAGCTGTCAAAAGCTTATTTATTGTGAAATTTTTCAGTTTATTTGGGCTTTTTCCAAAGAAAGTTTAATTTCTAAAATAAAAAATAAATTTTAATTTCAATCCTTCAAACAAAATAAAATGGAATGCAATAGGCGACACATCACACCGTCTGTCTATATACACCATATTATGCACATGCACTGCATAAAACAATGAAAAATGCAATAATTATGCAACCGAAATATCATTTTTCTTCCGAAGGGTGCACCGAATCCATTTATCAATATTAAACAAATTGTGTTTCCATCAGGAAACTGTCATCACACTCAACAAATTAGGAAGATAAATGGAAAAAATGACACTACAAATAAATATATATGAGAAAAATTGACACTGACAAACTGCGAACGAAAATAAATCATGATAATAGAAGTTTGTGTTTCTATCTGGCTTTAAAATAAAATTGAATGAAAGTTTTTTTTTAAAAAAAGGTAGAACTAAAATGCTGAATTTTTAACTTAAGGATATGTGTTAAATATATATATATCGCAGTGCAGGAAAATAATAAGTACCACGTTCATTCAAATCATTAAAAATAGTTTGGCTGAGTATTGTGTCGCTTATGAATATATGTACATACATAGGTTCATATACAAAAAAAAGTATATGATTGTCACCTGAGTAGTAAGTATAATACGTACTAACAAATGCTAACCAGCAAAAATAAAGGTTTATTTATTTGCCATTTATTTTTTGAAATTGAACACGATTATTTCGTACTGTCTTTATTATAATTCCATGCTTAACTTATGTTTAATCTTAATTATGATACAATCAGAATAATTAATGTTTCTTTGTAATATACACGTGCACAGAAAGTAGACAGACCCTAATGTAGAATCAAAATAGTTTTTTCATATTTAAACGCCGTTTAATGCAATATTAGACTGTACAAGGTATGCGAGTAAAATAGATGAGCTGTCTTTTTGCTGATCTAGAATCCAGAATCCAAGTCTAAATTAAAGAGCATGCTATTGGCTACGGATGTCAAAAGTATTTTGATTCTATATTAACATTCAACTTGATATTTAACAGAAAGAAAATTCAGAGGAAAATATTCAAAATAAATCGTAAATTTCACAATCATTCTTTGGAATCGAATTTCTCATCAACTCATCAACTAAGCTACATATAGTCACAAATGCATACCGCAAACCGCACCTTTTAGCCTGAGATGTACTTCAATCTGCGTTCACTCAAGAAATGATCATAATTTGTGGACAAAAATATTTTACTTATTTCATTTCTCCGTCATATTAGATCTACAGTAGCTTCTTTAATTACAAATACAAAAGATGGATCAAGCAAGGGCTAAACATTCAAATATTCGCACGTGTTTCCTAATAGCATAAAGAAATAATAATATAATTATGTAATTCAATAACAATTATTGGTCTTGCGTCCCCAATTCACTCTACAACACTCAAGGTAATAAGTACAAATCTCAACAATTTTTGTCCTAATTTATTTTACATTTGAATTAACATTTTTTTTAAAATTATTTACAACATTATTATGAGGAAAATACTCTTTACTAACGAGCATCATAAATTACATTGTTTTATGTATACAGTCATGGGTCGTGCTTGTAGATGATACATCCGTTATTATTACGAATGGGATGATTTTTTTATTTTATTTTATAGAGTTTTATCAATCGTACGTTCAACAATAAAGATACCATTCTTTCGATAATTTTTTCGTTCATAGAACAATCACTTATATTCCATATTATTACTATTATTATTACCTATGTGCATTCCTTTAACAATATACATTACTGAACAAATATGTGAGACGGAAATGTGTAGCCTATTTTGGATCAAAATTGAAAGTCAAAAGTGCAATATAATTATAATTAATGATAATAATTAATCGATTAATTTTTACACGAGCTTATAATATGCTACGTATAATATACTTAAATTCCTATCTATGTATTCATATTATATTTTTATATATATTATATTTCTCTTAACAGAAGATTTAGGAATGCAGCGCCAGAACATTTTTATTTTATTTTATGACGGTAATAAAGTTCCTTTTACTTTTTAAACATTTATGCTTCTTGTAGATAACTATACAAGTAAATAGATTTGGGTAATTGTATAATATGTTTAACCATCATAAATATTTAACATCAGCATTGAAAGAAAGATAAGTTTGCAGACTGTAACCTCAGTATTGAATACACATTTTTTATGTTGAAGAAAAATATTCTTTTTTTTTAAATATATTTTACAACATTTTTTTCAAGTTGAATTCTTTTTTTTTAGTAAATTAGGTCCAGCATTTTTGTTGTTGTTGTTGTCGTTACTATAAATTATTTACTTTTTTGAGAATCTGAAGATGGAGGTGGCTGCTGTTCTTGTTCCTGTTGTGCAAGAGCTTCCGCACAAGACTTACTTACTATCACTGCAACTCTCTCTAATTTTGTGACGGTTGTTACCAGTTCCGCGTGCTCCTCTGAGATAAGATAAGATAATAAATATTATATAGTATAAATAATATACTAACTAGTTAATCTGCAATTAAAAATGAAATATATCTGGTTTTGTATTATTACCTAAGAGTTGGGCGAACTCGGCTCGTCTTCGCTCAGCTTCTTGCTGTAGACAAACATTAAATAAGAAAAAAAGAACAAAGTGAACCATCACAAATGTCTGTACATCCCGTTTTATATCATGTTAAAAACTATATACACAATAAATATGTACGTACGTAGAAGATTACACAGAAAAAAAATTAATGGATTTTGTTTGTTTTGATCAACAAATTATATTATTATTTTTTATATAAAAGAAATTTCACAATGGACAGAGAGACAAAGAGATGCTAGAAACAGATATATATATATAGACAGATACGCATAAAAATACATAAAAAAATAGATAGATAGATAGATCGTTTTTTAGTCCTTGTTAAAATTTCTCCGATTCAATCAACACAGAATACGTAATACACGAACATTTTTATCGACACAATTTTAGTTGTCAAATTTTGTGTTGAAACTGATATGATTTGACTTTTCGTTATTTACATGAATGTTTACGCCGAAACAATATGAATTAAATGCATAGTATTTATATATTTTATGGATAGGTTACTCTTAAAAATGACAATTTTTTAAAACAAAATTGTGCAAAATGGAAAGTATGATGACAAATTTTTTATGTTGAATATAGGAAGTATATATAGTTGTGTTTTATGTTATTCTAAACTGCGACAGATTATAAATGGTCAGTTTTAAAATATGTACAAAATGTGTTTGATCTCATGTGTTTA
Organism: Zhuqinia jingwanae; assembly: GCA_027744095.1. Taxonomy (NCBI): domain Eukaryota; kingdom Metazoa; phylum Arthropoda; class Collembola; order Entomobryomorpha; family Paronellidae; genus Zhuqinia; species Zhuqinia jingwanae. Next base: position 4,737 of record JAHZNC010000800.1, on the reverse strand, counting down.
ATACTAAAAACTCAAAATTGTCCGTGAATTGTTCATATGAACAGGAATACTACGACACACAAATATAGTTGAAGCTACAGTCAAAGGACAATTTTCTACCTACTTTCAAGCTGAAAGCACAAAAAATAAATAATTAAAACGCTTAACGTTTAACTATAAAATACTATAAAATAAGGAAAATAACGCAAAGTATTTTATTGATAAAAAAAATAAAAACAAAGCGTGAGTTTGCGAAAAGTGTTTTTGTGACGGTTAAAATATTTACAGAAAAATATTATTTACAATTTTTTAATGAAAAGGACAACTACAAAGCTAGTATAAAGGTTAGTAAATTTTAAACATGAATTTTAAAGATGAAATTTTTAAAATAAACCTATTTACATGAAAGAAACCAGAGAGAGATGCCAACTTTTGTGGAAGCTGATTCTCAAAAATAAGTGGACAGAGAAAAGGGTTATAAAAGCGTAGCTGAGTATTTCCGAAAACAATAAAGCGCCTGAATCACCATCGTCATCATCTTTTTTTTTGTCTCTTTCTACAAACTACAAGATTTGCTCAGTCTGGAAGAAAGTGAAAGTTTATAAACATCAAAATAGCCCAAAAGCAATCACCGTCAAAATAAGCACCGTGTGTGTTGACAACAGGAAGACTGTGAAAAGAGTAGCAGAGTGTGTTTATGCTTTTAAACAGCAGAGAGTAGCAGTAGTAGTAGTGTGATCAAATGGCTCTACTGCTAAAAAAAGAAAATACAAGAAAAAATATTAAAAATCCAAAAAAAAATCATATTTTTTTTTGTCCAAAATAATAGGTAAAATGAACAAAAAAATACAGGCTTTTTTCTTCTAGCAGTTTGCTACTTTAAAGTAGTTCTTTTATAAACACACAAATAATATGTTGCTGGACTTGGACTGCACAAGTGGACTGGGATGGAAGTAGACGAAATAACGGATACAATAAGATGGATGAATGGAACTCTTCGGATAAAACAACATATCAACCAACTGCCAGCGAGAGATTCAATTACTCAACTCAACGAAGAGGACCCCGACAATAGACAACAATATATGCGGAAAAAAACTACTACTGTCCAACTGTGTGTATAAGCAGGTGTGTATATGTATAATATTGAATAGTATATTGTTTTGTGTGCAGCGATTCAGCGATAGTTTTATATTTGTGTATTTTTTTTGTAAATGTAACAAAATATAACTAAACTAAAATGCTTTTAGCACGTAAAACAAAAAAAACAAAAAAAATTAATGCTGTTTGAGTTCATTTGCAAATGCAGCATCGTCAAAAAAAAACGGCAAAAAAATTATTTGTTCTAAACCCCTTTTTTTTAGCGAAAAAAAGAGAGAATCTGTAATTTGTGTGAATACGTAATGTGCCATGTGTATAATGTCTGCTTTGTTTGTAGACAAATTTTCTCTATGATTTTTTGCATATTTTTTATCGCAACAGTATTTAAATGTGCATTGGAATAGTAGGTATAATATTTTGACTTTGAAAGGTGGAAACTTGTTTAAAATATATTTTCTTAGTTTGTTCTTGTTGTTCTTTTTTTGTGTGTGGAATTTTGTAACTTTTTTTTTTTGATAAAAATTGAAAAAAAAAAATCTAATTCGTTTTTATGCAAGTAAGCACCTGAATCTGCTCCACAGTCAAAGGTTCTTCATTAACCGCTGGCGCTTCCTCGGTTTCGGTCGATGGAATTGGGCCATCAATGTCAGCTACCACAATGCTAAGTTCACACAACAATTAATTCTGCTAATAATATCGTCAATCACAGAAGAAGAAGAGCCAATTACATTAATGGAGAAGAGAATTAAATGAAAAAAAAAGAAGAGAGTAATAAATTTTTGTTAATGTTTGTCAAGTTTGTGATGTTCAATAGAAAAATTAATTTCATAGCTTCACTATACACAATTAGATCTGCAGTCAGCAGTAGGGCACGCAGATCCTGTCTATAACAAATATATTGAGATAGATTTTTTTTACTTTTTCAAAAAAGACATTGTTGTTTAGTATTGTCAATGTGAATAATATACACTATTATATTATATTATATTATAAAAATATTTAACGATATATAAACTAAATTATAAGCTGCAACTAAAAAAAATTAAAATCTTATTTTGTAACCAGAGTCTGACGTAAATACTGTCAAGTGTTCAAAAAAATACTAATTTGAGATATAAATAAATCACTTTTTTGTCACGTTTTTGGAGAGCATTTTGAAGGAAAAAAGCTAGTAATTATTTGTAAACATTGACTAACCGAAGATTAATTTAAGAAATGTGCATTTAAAATCTTGAAAAGTTTGAAAACCAAGTAAATACTTTGAATGCTTTAAAAAAAGAGCAATAAATGAAGCTCGAAGGTTTCCAGAATAAAACGTTATCGTTCAAAATGCCAAAAAAAATTAGAAAATTAAATATTTTTGCATATCAAGGAAACCGTGATATTCTAACTTGTAAGAGGTTTTGTAGAGATTTATCTATCATCTTACCTAACCATGGCAGGTGGTACGGCATCCTGGTCGTTGGCAGGTGCTTGCTCTGCGTTTTCAGCTGCTGCCGGCGTCGTTGGCGTTTCCGCCTGATCACCAGCAGAAGCCACAACTGGAGATCCCTCTGTCGTTTGCGGGGATTCTACCGAAACCGGTACCTCTACTGATTCAGCAACAGATTGGCTCGCCTCTGTCCATCCATATTATCGGATTATTAATAAGTAACTAATAATTTTTTTTATAATTTTTAAGTTTTTTATATATTTTTTTTTCATCTCAATCCACAATAATTGCAAAAATGTATGTACAAAGCTAATTTAAAATAAGCTGATCACAAAAGCAATTTTAAAGGATAAGGGATTTGTGATGTTAGCTGTTAAGTGTTTTCTTTATCTTGTATTAATTTTGCGAAAAATATGGCCAAAGCTTTTATGTTAACTGTCACACTTTCACACGCTTAAACTTTAAATATGGAGCAAATATTTGTTACCTGCCATGCATGAATTACGCACGGAATGACCGTCGTTCTACTTCAAAAGATATAATTTTTAAATAAATTTTACTTGTAAAATTATTTAATTGCTTGCGAAAATCAAATTTAAATAAATTAAATAGCTGATAGCTGATGCGATATAGTGAGTAGTATGCATATAGTATAATTTGTGCATTCATTTGATTTTTTTTAAATATAATTTTGCTTTTTCAGGAACCAGGAAAAAACCAGTATAAGAGTTCAAAGGGATTTTGCTCAGATAAAATATAAATGTAAATTTGTACATCTAATAGATATTCTATTCAACGAAAGCCAAAAGTAAAAGCTGGCAGCTTAGCGTTTGAGGGATAAAATATACCAACATCATCTAATTACCTAAAAAAAATTACTAAATGCTACAAAAATATATTTTGCTTAAATATTTGTAGAGGAAAACTTTACTTATTTTACTACTTCAATGTCGTTCATATGGAAATAAAAATTATGGAAACTTAACTCTAACTTAGGTTGGAGATTCACGATCAATTTGGACTAAACTTTGCTATGGTGAACAATAGAAAAGAAAGTAACAATGTTACCCAATAATCTATCCCCCCATTCTAAACGGAAATGATTTTCATTCTAAGCGGAAATAAATTTCTTATTAGTCAATGATTTGCATTTTTTCCGGTTCATGATTCACAAAAGTTGTGATTTATGTATAAGTATGCTTGAAATGAGTAGATGTATTATTTTAGCTTTCGTTTTAAATTCAAAAAAAATTAATCAGCCCAGCATGTGCATCAGTATATATAGCAGTTATGTACATTCCATTTTATGCTTGCAATTGGAATAGAGTTGATAGTTACTTTTTTGCCTATTATCAAAATGCTTTCACCTTCACCCTTTGCAATGTTTCGTAGAATTAGAGATGAATCATGATAATATATTGTATATATATGAAAGTAAATGAAAAAATATGACAGAAAAGAAGAAGAAGTAGTGTTAAATTGTTATATGGAAACTCAACCTTGGTCGTCGGACTCGATTTCTAAATCGTTTTCCTCTACGTCACACACTTCATCCAGGGTAATCTCTTCGTCTAATTGAATATCTTCTACCTCACCCTTATTTGATGCTTCGTCACCGGATGCTGGGACAGATACCTCTTCCGAAGCTGGTTCGGATGCAGAATAAGCTGCTGCTGGGGGTGGTGCTGGAGAGGACTCATCTGCTGCAGGAGCTTTAATTATATATTGTTCATTATTTAAGTTTCTTTGGAATGCTCGGGGTTGCTTTTTTTAGCACTTATTTAAAGCATAAAGCTACAAATAAGCTTGTTTGATAAATTATCCAATGCTACAACTATTATCTATAGTAGTTGTGAAGGACAGCGTCTACAATAATCTACAAGAATTATATGTATATGGTTTTGGCATCATCTGTGTTCCACACCTTCTGTTGGTGGTTGAGGCTCTGGAGTGGCTACTTCCTCCGCAGCAGGTGTGGGCTCTGGTGGAGGCGGAGTGGGCTCTCTCGCAGGTTCTGGTGGAGGAGGTGTTGCTTCTTTAGCTGGTTCTGGTAGTGTGGGTTCTGTAGCAGGTTCTGGAGGCGGAGGTGTAGGCTCTTTAGCGGGTTCTGGAGGTGGAGGTGTAGGCTCTTTAGCGGGTTCTGGAGGTGGAGGTGTAGGCTCTTTAGCGGGTTCTGGAGGCGGTGGAGTGGGTTCTTTAGCAGGTTCTGGGGGAGGAGGCGGTGT
>JAHZNC010000799.1:0-24055 GCA_027744095.1 Zhuqinia jingwanae | reverse complement strand
CAAAACCCTCGTTTTGGGTCTCAACTCACTCATGTGGGTTTGCCTCTTTTTCAGTCTGGCAGTTTTTCTGATTCGCTGGATTTCTCTGAGAGAGAAGCCGATAGAAAATTTGATCTTTGCTGGGATCCTCCTTTTTGCAATTATCGCAATCACAATTTCATTTTACTACCAGACCTTCCACACTCAACGAAGTATGATGATACCCGACTCGGATTTTAGCAGAGGGGAACATTGTGCTCTTGCAAAAAGAAATGGACGTTTTATGGAAATACCCGCATGTGACTAGAGTGGCAGAGGTGGCAGACAACATTCAGGTCAAGTCGGAAAGTCCAGTGCAACAAGAGTTGGATAGGCTGGTGAAGCTCCTTTTGGTACAGGCCGTTCTATTCGGGGTATTCTACTTTGTATTCAGTTTGTACATGGATCATAGTTGGAGACAGGCGTTAATTCATGTGCTTAGTGTTATGGTGGCAAATGTTCCTGAAGGGCTTGCCCTAACATCTACCATTTTACTTGCCTTACTTTCAAAAAAGGCGAGGTCCCGCAGGTGTATGGTCAAAAATGTGCATGCCATTGAAACGTTGGGGGCGACCACTTGCATATGTACGGATAAGACGGGAACGATCACACAAAATAGGATGGCTATTGCTCATCTTTGGTTTGATGATGGGATTGCTGAAGCGGATACATCCGAGTTTTTAGATGGTCATCAAACATTTACTATAGATGATCCAGGGTTTTTGGCACTTGCTCGTGTGGCAAGATTGTGTTCCCGGGCGAGATTCAAGCCTCATCAAATGGACAAGCCAGTCTTTCGAAGGGACGTACAAGGGGATGCATCTGAAGCCGCAATTCTGCGTTTTATGGAAACCCACTTGGGAAGCGTGACAAAGTACAGGAGGAAATACAAGAAAATTTATGAAATGCCATTCAACTCCCGGACCAAAATGCAAGCGTTTGTGTATGAGATTCCTGGCGGGGCGGCGAACAATAAGCAGCATTACCTAACAGTGAAGGGCGCACCAGAAAAACTTTTAGAGCTTGCTTCTTCCATTTTGATCAAGGACGTTGCTTTCACCTTGGATAAAAAATGGCGACAAAAGTTTTTAAAAGTTTTGGAAAAACTGGGTTCAGTTGGGGACAGGGTTATCGGATTTGCAGACGTGCTTCTACCAAGAGAAAAATTTAATGATAACTACAACTATGATACTGATAAACCAGAATTTTTAAAAACGGGCTTGAGGTTTGTCGGTCTCATGTCAATGATTGATCCCCCAAGGGCATGTGTTCCGGAATCTGTTGCGAAATGTAAAAAACTTGGAGTAAAGCTAATCATGATCACTGGAGATCATCCAATAACTGCGTCTGCAATTGCTCATGCCACTGGACTACTACCACCCCATCAAACCATTATGTGTCCGACCACTGCTAAACTAAAAAGACATTCCCCCTCACACTTGGCTTTGCCTCCATCAATCATAATCACAATGGATGATGATAATAATGATGACGATGATGCCGCAAAACAGCAGGAACAATCCTTTCAAAAAGTTTACTCTGGAAAGGACCTTATCGGTTTAGAGGATCACCATCTTGATAAGATTCTGGGGGAACCTGGTGACTTTATATTTGCGAGAACCACGCCCGAGCAAAAATACGCAATTGTGGAATCCCTTCAAAGACTTGGCCACAAGGTGGCCGTGGTTGGAGATGGGGTAAATGATAGCCCTGCAATTAAAAGGGCGGACGTGGGAATCGTGATGGGCGTCACTGGATCCGAGGTCAGTAAGGAAATTGGAGACATGGTGCTACTCGATGACAACTTTGCTTCCGTCGTCGAAGGCATTGAGGAGGCTCGTCTGGGGTTTCATAATTTGTGCCGACTACTCCGCTATACAATGGCGGATAACATTGCAACGATGTATTGCGCAGGAATCAGCATTCTATTCACACTTCCCCGACCATTTTCCTCAATGGCTATGCTACTCACTCTGCTGGTAACTGATGTCATTGCAGCAATTAGTTTGTGTTACGAGCCATGTGAAAAGGGAAAGTCAATTCCTCATGAACCGCAACAAAAGAAGAGGAAATTAATAACAAGTCATCTAATCAGTCATATTTATTCACAAGTTGCAATAATTGAAATGGCGGCAGGATTTTTTGCATATTTTGCTACAATGGCCACTTATGGATTTACACCTGCAAGATTGATTTCCTTGAACAGGAGGGCGTGGTACAGTCCATCAGTTAATGATTTGACGGATGACTTGTACGGGCAAGAGTGGACTTTGACGCAGAGAAGGAAACTTGAAAGTCATTGCCAAGCAGCCTTCTTTGTCGCCATTATTCTAACGCAGATGGCAAACGTGGTGATTTGTAGTGGATATCGGAACTGTATCGTGAAAAGTCTACTGAAGTGAGTTGTAGATAATTCAAAATACAACTAATTATAGTTAACCTGCAGATTAGTGAACTTATAATACTTCTTTTAAATAGCAACTGGCGTGTTCCCGCTGCCATATGTGTGGAAGTTGTGGTTGCAGTCGTGATTTTGTACGTGCCGCAGATTACACTGACAACGGGGCTCTCCCCACTTGTGTACGAAAATATATACCTAATACAGTTACCAGTGCAGTGTTATTATATTATTGTTCTAATGCTGAACTCCGTAATAAATTCTAAATTATTCATAATTTTTGTTTTCTCTTATCTTCCCGTTTATTTAGCTTGGAGGAATGGGCATATGCAATTCCATTTGCTGTTTTGATGTTGGCATTAGATGAGCTCAGGAGATATCTGCTGAGAAAGAGATTGATCAACTCAAGTTTGCTTCCCGTTATTCTGCACTAAAAAATTCATGCGTCAAAATACAAAATCACATTCTTTGTTGCATGTATGTATGGAGGTGTACGTGGAAAGCAACGTAGCAACATTTTGACTTTTTGTTTGTAAATAAATTATGATTTTTGTAAATTAAAAAATGATCAAAACTATTTAAAAAAGTATTCCTTGTATATTTTTCTGTTTGTTTTGTATATTTTTTTTGCGTATGCATGCAATTTGTATCCTTTTGTACGTTTTTATCATCATCTGTATTCTTTTTCAGCAGAGATTTTGTAACATTTTTAAACAAGCTAATCAATCATCATCATGCCTAGTGGCGGTTCTAGCAAGTACCACTATGAACGGAAACCCGGTCTCACGTTTTACGAACGTGGTCCCGGACCCGCGGCCTACAAGATGGCTCCTCTTATCGGCCGAAAAGGACATGGCGTCTCTCATCGCATCAATCCAGAATACAGTTTTGGCCTCAAGTTGCCCAACGCAATATTTGAAAACTCCTGGACTCCTGGAGCAGCTGCTTATATGATTCCTAAGAATCTCAAAGTCAATGGCTACTTTGGGGGATATAAATACACCTGTCGCCGAAAGTTTCCTGAATGTAATTAAATGCATTTCATCACTCTGACAAGCATTTTTGTATATTAATTTCCCGAGGGGGTAAATTTTTTAGTCATACCAAAGCGCGCGATATAATATTTCTTTACAGTGGACAAAAGAGCGTTGGTGCCCCCAAACATGTACAACTTGCCAGAAACAAACTGCTACCGACCTCGAGCACCACGCCACGTCTTGGGATCCCGTACACCTTTGATCGATAAACGAGTTGGACCTGGTCCCAATACCTACCTGTTACCACCAGCCATTGGACCGAAAATTCCTGACAAGTTGGCCGCAGCGGAAGTCACCTTGTAAGTATATCTGGCATCCATATCTTCGATTCTAAAGGTTATTCAATAAGAACTTATTATTGTTTCGTATGTGCATTTACAGGAAAGGATTTCGAAAGGATAAAGATATTTCCCCATCCCCTGGTCCAATTTATGATATTGGAGCACCTGAAATCGTCAAACCCAAAAGTCCCGCTTTCACCATCCGCCAAAAATGGAAGGATATTGAAAGCTTTTATGAAGCCGGTCCAGCCAGTTACACTCCGTTGTTTCCTCCTCCGTGTTCGTGCAAAACACCCGTGGCTGGACCAAGCATTGGTATACGTTACAACGACTTTACTGGCATATTTCGTACGGGTTGCGATTCCTCCAGATATGAACCTTTGGACTAGAGAAAAGACAAGAAAAACCAATTTATTCTCTCCCCCCCCCTGCTTTTTTCTTTTATCGTCGACCAAGATGGCATCCCTGCCCGATGGTGATATATGGTATTGACAGAATCAACCGAAAATAGACACAACTTTTTTCCTCGATTTTTACTTTGTTTGTTTTTCTCATGATAGCAACTAATAAAAGATCCATACCCATTTTCTGTAACATCTTTTATCCTATATCCTCCCGCTTCTTCGCTGCAGCTATCTGCTATATGAACTGCGATGCTGATTATTATGAAGCAACCAATAAAAAAGTTAAGCAACTCATTTCCACGTAATGACCCACTCAACTTTTATTGCATCACATACCAAACAAACGAATAGACCACCTAATATGTACCTACATATATACCATTTGTGAGTAAGAAAGAAAGAAAAAAGAAAATTTTCTCCGGTGAAAGTGAATTTTTCGGAAATGTCCGTACATATCTACTTGTTTTTTCCTGTGCCTCATTCTCCTTTACTTTTTATCATTTCATTATGTCATTACATTTCGAAAAACAACAACAACATAACATTTGCGTGGGTTTTCCAACGTTGCTAACATTATGCCGACAGGTTTGACGAGTAGTGTGATACTAGTACACATATAATATGCATATGTATATTTTACTTGTATTAAGTTACATATAACCGATTACATATTATACATACATATGCGTACATAAATAAATAAATAAATAAATGAAGCTCTGAAACATTTGGAAACAGGGAAAGTAGAAAGTCATGTCATCTCATTTTCCGTTTACACAATCTCCATTCTGACATGTGATATGAGCATGTTGCTTGGGGGAGAAAATGAAAAAAATAATATTATGTCTTCATTCTCTCTACGCTATATTGCGGAGGAGGACAGGAGAAAGTGGAAAATATTGCTTCATCTCCATACATCCCATCAAGAAACCTCATCCCATACTGATTATCAACATATCATTTCATTTCCCATCTATCCGTTTGAGGTAGAGGGACTGGAAGGAGACAGGCAATCCTCTTGCTTCCCTTTAAACAAAAATCATGTTGATGATGGTAATTGCACTCCACGGTCCACATATACTTACCTTTTGCACCTTGCACTGAGTACAGACGGACTACTTGTTTGCTAGCTATCTCACACACGACACGAGTGAAATGAATTGGTGATAAGGATGAAATGTGAGTTGTGTGTGTGTGTGTGTTTGTTTGATGCTGGTTGGGTTCAACTAGATGTGTGATCTGCTTTCTCCCAAAACATTCCACTTGAGAATCTGTAGTGAAGTGAAAGCAAAGTGAGTTGCTGCATGTTGTTGTGTTGCGTAGTAGTGTGTGAGGTTGTGAAATGAATTATGAAGAAGGACAATATAAAGTTGAACTGGTTGAAGAACAAGACACCCATGAGTAGGTAGACAGCAGAGTAGAAAGAGTGCAGTGGAGTGTGCGAATTGAGTACAAAGTACTACAACTCTGAAGCTCTTTTCTCTTTAAACTCTTAAAATACATTGCATTGCACGATCATCATCATCATATTTTTTTCCTTCTCATCCTTCTTCTTCTCTCGTGTGTAATCTCATGCATGCCATCTCATAAATATAATGTGTACAAAATTGAGTGTCGCGCACAGGAACTGGCTTCTTTGTGGATTTTGTAGCATTCCACTTGTAAGTGAATACATGACACAATAAAGCTATGCACTTTTGGTTGGAAATAATCATTGTCATATAATTTTATATTTATGATGGTTTTATTCTATTTTTTAATGCGTTTTATTTTAGATTTTGGGAGCCATTTCTCTCTTTTTAGGTGTTTGGCTTTGTGTGGTAGTCACCCACAATGCTAACTTGCCACCTGAAAACCAATTAAATTTTGAAAAGGTAAACACATGGACTGATTTTGCTGTTGTTCATCATGTTCAAAGCACCAGTGACACTGATCATAGTGGAGGATTCGGCAGTCTTCTCCATTTGGATAATGAGCCATCATTTACGAAAACTCCGGTGGACAATCTCTGCTTTTATTTGATGACCCTGAGCTTTGTCTTGATTTTGGGAGGTTGTGGAAGACTCATTACGACTAGCTTCTTTTGTGTCCATTTTTGTCATAAGGTATAAAACACCGGTGGACAATCTCTGCTTTTATTTGATGACCCTGAGCTTTGTCTTGATTTTGGGAGGTTGTGGAAGACTCATTACGACTAGCTTCTTTTGTGTCCATTTTTGTCATAAGGTAAAACGCGATTCGTACACATATTGTAAATTGTAATGTTTGCATTTAAGCAGTAAACTCCACAGTTGATTTTATTATTTATGTAATTATTTATAATTTCAGTATAATTATTTATGTAATGTTTTGTAGAGATTAACAAACCAGCTATTCTGGTCATGGATAGGGCTGTCCACCCTCGTCGTCACAATTGAGTTCCTCGTCACCTATGACATTTTGCAAACTCTGAGTCACAACGATGTGGCGCCTCCCTACAACAGGGACTTTTTCTTCGGCAATGACATTCACTTTGGATTTTACTGGCTATGTCACACCTTTCGCAGTTTTATCTGGATTGACTTGTGTCTGAGTGGGCTCACTCAGTCTGTTGTTTGGTGGGTTTACCATGCACATGTCACACAGGACCTTTTCTAGGCAAATAATATATTGTACTTGGTTGTAGGATCGGGTTCCAAATTTCCTCTATTTATAAAGATCGGGGTCAGAAGAATCTTTTGTCCACTATGGACAACCAGGATATAACTGTGGCCGAGTCCATATAATGACCACAATTTTTTTAAATGTTAATTTTGTGATACCATCAACATTAAACACTTGAAAGCATATGTGTTTATGGTATGTGTCTAATTTTCAATGATCAGCTTTGTATCTGGCAGTAAATGATTGCAATTTGCGAAATGCATCAGTGTTTAATGCTTTCAAGTGTTTAAGGGCGGTGATATCACAAAATTTCCATTAAAAAATCATGGTCAAGGGTCATTATGAACTTATTTACTACAATTATGGCCAGGGTCCATTGTGGATACAAGATTATGACCCAGATCTTTATAACTAGAGGAAATATTGGACCCAACAAATTAAATACCTTTTACAATAAAAATGACAGCACACGTAGAATTAAAATAAACAAAAAACAAAAAAAAATGTTATGTTTTGGCACAATTTTTCAAATTTATTTTTCTCATAAAGTTTATAAATTATAATTACATATACATTGCAATTACTTACGATACATTGGTACTTACATATACGTAGGGTATATTTTATGTTGCATGACCAATTTATACATTTTTCCCCCTGTTCCTTTTGTACAAGATTGTCCAAATTCCATATTTAAATGTTGATTGTAAATTTTTATTTGTATTTTTTTCTAGAGCTCTATAATATATATATGTATATAATTTCCATAATATTCATTAATAATAATAATTTCATTTCATTTTTTTTATAAACACTTTTTTTTGGAAACCCTGTATCGTGATGAAAGATAAACTTTTCTTGTGTGTAAATAGTTTAGTCATCAAAGCGCCTGTATTGTTTCAGATCAGAATGATAATGATAGTAATTAAATGGTATATACATATTTACATCAACTAATTATAAGTGTTACATTCATGATTTTTTTCCCGATATGATGGTAGACCAAATATATATGTGTGTGATTTGACTTGACAGAGAGATATAGAGAGAAAATAAATGTGTAAATTAGTTTACATGGGTAGAGCATTTTTCTCAATGGATGCAAAAGAGCCCTGATGATGATACATGCTGTGTTGGCTTTGATGCTGATGATGATGATTTTGAAGAGGATAAGGATATCCCCGACAAATTTCCCTTGAAGCAGAAAAATAGCCAAAATCGTTGAAGAATTTAACGTACAACCAGATAAAATAGGGTAATTGGGGTAAAAATATCCAAACTTTATACCTGCCACTCTTTGATCGTAAAATATTAAGAACAACCCCAATGAAAATGACACCACCGATTGGGAACGCACAGAGAAACACAACTTCTATCCAATCCATTGGTTCTGGAGGGAGATCAGCATTCTCATCATCAGAGCTTGTCGGCCCTGCGTACACAACGGAACCGGAAGTGGTGGTGAGATCAGGTGATGACATGTCAGTTACACATGGAACTCCTTGCCCCGAGCCTTCTACTTCGTAGTCTCCGTAAGAACCCGTGCTTTCCCCGTGTTCCTTGTTGTGGGCATGTGGTCCAGCTTGTCCACTTTCTACATGGTTGACCCTTCCTGATTTTGTTGATGATGAACCTCCCATTTGATTATTCTTGTTCCAGTTGACATTTTGTTTTTGACCTTTGTTTCCCATGGAGGATTCCAAGTTTCTTCTGGAAAGTAGTTTTAGGCCAGTTAGGACAGTATTGGTTTGGCCGCAATCATAAGAACCACAGAATTGGATCGGGTAAGGGATCGGATTTCCAGTGTTGGAGCAGCCATAAGGAGACCGCTTTTCGTTGATTTTGTACTGCTGGACGATAATTTCACAGCGGCCATCTTGAAAATAAATTTTAATGTAGGTAAAAATTGAAAAAAAACATGAATGAAATATGTTCATTTTTTGTAGTAGTCTTTTTACTTACTTTTGGAAACCACCACCGCAATCTGTACGTACTGTGCATGTTGCTTGTCATTAACGCAAGTGATATCCTCCTTGGACCAATGATAATTGGAAATTGTGTCCACAAACTCGGCCGAGTGGGGATAAATTGTAAAGTTGTGCCAAAAGTAGACATGCATTTTCCTTGCAATTTCTTCATCAATCTGATTCGCTTCTTCCTGATGAAGCGGATGATGCTGATGTTTCCCTATTTTTGGTGGATACTCGGATGGATCTTTATTTGAACCTTGTCTTCGGATCCCAATTTCATTTTCACATACTCGCTCCTTCGCTGCCGCCATCTTTCCTCCTACCGCAGCTGAGCCTCCACTACTACTAGTCATTGTACCAATCACTCCTCCTCCACTTCCGGTTCCTCCAGCACCACTGCTATCATACACATCGTAGCTTAATTTGAATATTTGGCTACACGGTTTAGCATGCCGAAAGTTCCAAGGGTTTTCGGTGACATGCACCGCAGTCACTTGATCCGTTTCCACCCCATTTCGATGAAAGTCACAAGAATTTGTGGAGGGATCCTTGAGACTCATTGCAGAAGTGTAAGAAACGGCGCCATAAGAATTGGAGAGATAGTTGCCACCAGTACCACCACTCCCAGGACTACTCCCTCCGCGACCTCGATAGTTGTATGAATTTAGGAATATGTTGGTGTCCGAGGGGAGCTGGCTACTAGCACCGCCGTCTCGAGTACCAAAGCGTGGATCTGGACAGAGTTGGTCAAACCTAAACCAATCTATATACATGCACGCGCAAACAAAAATGAACAACATTTATAACACCCCAAAAATATAATACATGCATGAATTATTATGTAAATATATGTTTTTTTACTTACTGGAGCAATATGACATGGCACTCCCCCCAGTTACCACCATCCCCACCACTAGTGTTGCATATACAGTCAGATAACCATTGAAGCTCTTTCTTGGCGAATTGTATTCCCACATGGTCCCCCTTTCTCGTTTCACCTAATCTTCTAGTTCTAGTTTCTTTCTCTTTGCAATGCTACAGTTCCTCAATAGCTAAGATATGTACTATCTTCACACCAATTCCCCAACCGGGGAATAAAATTGTACTAATGATTACTATTTTGTTATGTAAATCCTTAAAAATATTCTTTTTTAAACAAAACATATTCCCAAGTGGCTTATTTACTCTGACTTGACTCCTGCTGGGCAACAGGTTCTCTCATTTCTATCTCCTTTTTTCTCCACAAAAAATATACTCTCCCACACTCAACAAGACACAATCTGAGAAGATGGTAAACAGGGCTAAAAGAAGAGAAAAAAAGCAAGTTTATAACATAATAATAGGTAGACTGTATTCCTTTTATCCTTTCTTTTCTAAAAAAAAATATATAAGACCATACATTTATTCATGTGTACATATATACTCCGGCAGCCATATAATTCATATAATTTTAGAGGGCACACATAATAAAGCGGAAATGGTGTTAGTGTAGAAGGTTGTGTACATCCTTCATTCTCCACATCTCCAATTCCCATCTTTAAGGATATTTTTGGAGAGAAAGCAGAGCTTTCTCCGGATTTTTTCGCACTACTCCGTCCTTTCTACTTGATAGCTCGATTCTTGCTGATTTCCATTTTGAAAGAGAAATGTATGTGTGTAGTGCGCATATTAAGCATGCATATGGTATGATGCGGGTGAGGTGGTATGGTGAACTATATGATATAAAATATAATATGATCCCTTTACAACTTCCTCATTTGAACCAAGAGCTTGCGTGTGTGCATGTGAGATAAAAAAGAAAGAAGACGAATGATAATAAAACTCTAGTTCAATTATCTTGATCAGTCATGAGAAAAATTGGTACGGAAATTGGGGTGAGGAGGAGAGGGGGTTTTTGTGGATGGATGGGTGGATGTGGACAATAAAACCAGGTTCGTTATTGAGCACTTACGCGTGCATGCATGATAAAAATGATGAACTCTCGCGATGACAAATAATATGATGTATATAACTTATTACTCTGTATGTGTGTGTGTGTATAGTAAATAGAGACCTTATTTTGCCAACTTAGCAGAGAATTGTGTGAAAGCAACCAGTCGTGCGAAGGAAAGCATAAAAAAAATATTCAGGACAAGTTGTTATTGTAGTCTCGTAGCGCGTGTGTGTTGGGAGTTGGGATGCGCGTAGGTGTATAGAGAATAATAATAATAAAGCATTATTTGTACATATATGTATATGTACTTTGATGATATATATGACAGCTTGTATAATATGTACCTATATTATATGTGTGGGTGGATGTGTACCAAATGGGAAAAAAGTTATACGACATCCTTTTTTGCGTTCATTCTGCACACATGTCATGCCCTCGAAATCAAGCCATGCATTTTATGTTATAAAATGTTTTTGTTTTTATTTTATTCCAGAGAAATATTTCGTTCCATTCATTATGCTTTCCCTACCTTCAAAAAAAATATTTCCAGAGGTATGCAATCAATCAACCAGGTGCCGTATCATATCTCTCGCTCCACGTGTCTGTCCCAAAAAAAAGAATTTCATGTCATGTGTGATGCATTTCCCACATAATATTTTTTCAGTAAATGTGTCAGCGAAATAACAACTTTTATTTTATTTTATAAGCTACAATTTTATTATATTTTTTGTAATACAGGTGTAAATGAAATATAGGTACATGTACATAACATCCAAATTTGATATTATTATTATGCATGATGATGACAAATAATGCCATTCATATTTTGATACAATAATAGTAATATTAGTGATGTTATTTATTTAATAATAAATATTTTATATATTATTAATAACAACAATTTAATGTTAAAGCTAAGCCAGTTAGCTTTAAAATAGCAGGTTAATGGATTTCAGTTCTATATATGACCCTTGCATATATGAGTTTATCTAAACCTACATAAAATTTGGCATTTTCGTTTTGTTGACGATGATGATGATGATGATTATAGTTGGACAACAGTGTATAAATAAATGGACAAGTGACATGGTATGTATTTATATGCGTAATGACAATAATTAATATTGAGGTTAATGGCGCGGCGACAATAATGGCATTGGTGGGATTCTTTTTTAACCTGTGATGAGTCTACCATGGATTACGTTGTTGCGACAGGTGCCCATATAAAAAGGAGCGGATCCTTTTAAAGTCCAGTCCTGATCCAGCCCTTCTACCTTGAACTAAAACACACAAAAATGAAGAGTCTTAAAATTGGCATGCAAGAATATTTGGGAATAATAGGCGCGATTGCAATTGCATATTAGCGTAATATCCAACCTACCTGTATAGTGTAGACCACCCCGTAACACGGATGACCCCCAACAGTGGAGAATGAAGGGACCTGCCCTTTTGGAATAATCAACGCTCCTCTCCACACCATCTCTCCAGTTTCACCGATGGTCAATCCCCCTCCTCCCAAATTCACCTCTACCCTTTCGCATCTTACCACCGAGCTGGTAACTTTTTTCCAGCATGTTTCTGATATTCCGTATGTCACCTTTTGTGCTACAAATACTTTCATGTGCATTGGCATCCTTCTCGGATTTTTGACAATGAGCGTGAAATGGACCGCCTCCTCTGGCAAAAATCCGGAGGATTCCACACGGAAACTGGCAGAAACTTGGGATGCTGCTAGTGCAAATGATGATACGGATGAGGATGATGAGGATGATAAAAAGGGTCTGTTGGGGAGAGGTGCAAATGGTCGCTCAATCGAAATCCGTTTCCCAGTTTCCCCCAGATTCATTGACAAGTTTGTGTAGCCTTTAAAGTCTATCGTTTCCTCTGCTACTTGTGCGTATCTCAGGTCCTGTGCGCAGAGATGGGCACTTAGCTTGTAGACTAGGGTGCCCATCGTGTTGTTAAATGGACAAGGAAATGTGCGATCGCCAGGTACTTCCAAACTGAATGGGAATGTGAGCGCATCCACAACAGAGTGGATATCAGGGATGAGGGCATATATCTCTACAAGAAGTAAATATAAAGCCAGCCAATCACCAATTAAGCCTTCACTTAAGAGCATTTAATTAAAAGTATTTCCTTCAAAATGCCAATTTTTTTACCTTTAGAATTTCCGAGCCACTCAACAGCCTCGCAGTGTATTCCTGTCTTCTTACTATTCCCATTGTTGACACTTGCACTATTGTTCATATTACTGTGGGACTGTGCGATGGTGTTTGCACCTCCTCCCCCCGCCCTAGCGCATCCACAACAGAGTGGATATCAGGGATGAGGGCATATATCTCTACAAGAAGTAAATATAAAGCCAGCCAATCACCAATTAAGCCTTCACTTAAGAGCATTTAATTAAAAGCGTTTCCTCCAAAATGCCATTTTTTTACCTTTAGAATTTCCGAGCCATTCAACAGCCTCGCAGTGTATTCCTGTCTTCTTACTATTCCCATTGTTGACACTTGCGCTATTGTTCATATTACTGTGGGACTGTGCGATGGTGTTTGCACCTCCTCCCCCCGCCCCACCACCATTATTATTCTCAGTTTGCTGAAGAATACTAAACCGTTTGGTAACAAGTTCCCCATTCTTTTCCAGAAAGAGAGTACATTGAGCATCCAACTGAACTCGGAGACCTGTGAATGTGACCAGAGATTTGCTGTGGATCACCACCTTCCCCTGCAGCTTTCTCCCTGGACGCAAGGTCCTGTCTGGCAGAATTATGGATGCACTGAACCCATTGCTCCAAAAGCTCCTCACCTTCCGTTGACTTGCTCCTCTAGTTACTTGACCGTTACCTGCCTTATCCACCAATTGAATGGTTGATCGGTTAATTGTTGGCCACTTTTCTAGTCGCATTTTTAAATTTACTTTTACGATCCAATTTTCTACTCTGCCATGATTTCTCTAAAAAATATATTTTTTTTCTTCAATAAGAAGTCAAGATGATTTGCACACAGTGCATCTTATGGAAATGGGAGCTTTGAACAAGAAGACGTAGAACTCTGAAGAAATTCTGTTATTCGGATGCTGAGCAGGAGAATCCTTTTTTTGTTGTTGTTGTTGTCCCATTTATATTCCGAGAAAGTAAGAATAGTATGAGATCTCAAGGATCTGAGAAAGTGTTGCTGGTCTTTCCTTTTTTTGTCTGGCAAAGACGAAGACAGAGACTGACAGTATGAGAGTGAGAAGAGCCGAATCCTTTGCGAAATTCAGCGAGCAGCTTGGTTGAAAGAGCCAGGGACACAGATCAGGACTAAGCAGCGATGCATATAGTCCATAGTTATTTTTTATCACTTTCTTTCCTTTGTCCATATATGCATACCCAAACAAAAACTAGAAAAGCAAGTAGTTTCAGTAGTTTTTATATAATAGAGCGACGTTACTTTGGAATGAACAAGGAAAAGAGAAAGCAAATGAAAGCATATTGAAAGTTTATGCACTTCTGCTTGTGTAAGTATATGAAAATATGGTATATTATATGGACAAGGAAAAGGTCTATTATGTTGTACAAAGGAAACTTCTTACTTTTATAACAAAGCTGCTTGTTGTATCATGCTGGATAATGAAAATCAATACAACGTGGATTATAATATGTTTCTCGGAATGTCGAGTTCAAGTTAACAAAATAAGATGTGACTTGATGGCTACTAGAGCATACTAAAAGCTACATAGGGTAAATGCGACACTAATTTATTTATGTCAACCTGTGTGTGTGGATATACATATCTACATTCTATGCTCTTGAATTTATATTTGTCAAGTAAAGTCAGAAAAATCCCCATTATTTCACCAACGGAGGAATGCCGGGTAATAAAATATGATGGAGAAAAACGTAATAAAATGCTGCTATTGGCCTTGCTTTTCATGTGATCAGTAGGATAAAAATATATATACATTCCAACTTCTATTCTGCTGGACATTAAAAACACTAAAACTAAGGACATGGCTTGGTGGACACACATGACATGGCTTGACTTGACATGACGGTTGTTAAGCCGCATGCTTTTTTTTACATAATAAAGCTCATAACATATAATATATACCTATACATACTTTACTTATACATACCACAATAGCAGCTATTCTGTTCTGTTTTGTACAGGTTTGTTTGCTTGCATATTTTATTTTTAAACTCAAAGTCAACTACTCCACGAGTCAAATTCCACGAGAAATAGATATTAAAAAAATATATATATATGAGACCCTGCCCTTGCTTCTTGACCAAAGAAAAACAATCAAAACATTGTTTTTATAAAGAAATCCACGCGTAGTACTTGGGTCGGTCACATTGAATATTCAAAACAAGGTCAATCTTTTTTTCAAAAGTTTTTCTTTAAAAATATATACAGCCTCGAAAAAAGGGTAGATAAAAGCGTGACTGCACTGTAAATGTAATGCACATGTACCTAATAATAAAAATTTTTACTTTGGTTTTTATCGCCAACAATCTAAATCCCTACTGCTCCCTACTTCACTTCACTTGACTCACGTATCAAGAAATTAAGAAATCAAGCTAATAATAGATTTCACACATAGAGCCCTACCACCACCGTTGGAGTATTGTGGACTTAAAATATTATGCATGCATGATGGTATCTCTTCATCATCAACAGGTTAAAAGTAAAGTTGCTCTGCTCAAAAACGTGAAATGAAATATTTATGTAATTACGTTGCAGATATAATGTTTTTCCTTCCTTTTAAAAATTAAACGGTTTGATTAAATTCACCGATTATTCTGGCAACAATCTTTTTTATTATTTTTTTTAGTGGGGTTAGCAGTATTCGTCAAAATTAATGTAAACTTTATTTGGAGACGTGCAATTTTTTTATTATTATTTTGTACAATATTTTTTTGTTTTTTTACTAACAAACAAGTTGGCCGCATAATGCATAGAATTCTTATCTACTATACATATCGACCATTTTATCGACTTGCTCACCTTTGCATAACATTGCTAAAAAAACGCAAGTAGGAAAAGAATTGGCGAAACCATTTAACCGTTAAATTACTTTTCCTTCTCCTTATCAGAATCAGAGTCGGAGCTGCTACTGCTGCTCTCATCGTCACTGCTACTACTGCTGGACGTATCCTGCCCATCTACTGGAGGCTTAGCATATGTGGCTAAACTATGACTTAGAGCGTTGATATTAGCAGTCAAATTTTGGCTGAGGGTAACGGACTGAAGGGCAAATGTAGAGGAGAGTTGAGCTCGCACATTGGTTATGTCTCGAAGTCTTGCGACTTCATCCACCGCCTCTTTATGAAGTATCCGTCCGTGTACAACAGCAGCAATCAGGAGAAACTGAGGCATTTTCTTTAAAGCCTTGAGGAGATCAGGGATACTATCCGAGGAGCAGAAGCCCAAAGCAGTTCTGGGTTTTGTGAGGGGAATTAGAGGGGACCATCTCGTACCTCTGAGAGCCATACGGGCAACGTTGTAATTGATAGTTTCTTGAATTCTCATGTCATAGTTCATGTCATACAAGGTACCTCTAAACTAAAAAAAACATCAAATATAATGTTGTTGCAAATCTTTCATTTTGTCGTTACTCGAAGAGAAGATTAATACAAAATAAATATAAATGTAAATTATGAAGGTACTGAATGAAGCATACATCATACATTCATGCTATTTGCTTCATGAATGTATACTTCATTCAGTATCTTGGTAAATTATATGCATAAGTAGTTACGTTTATCAATTCATGTTGAGTATAACAGTTGCTATGTAATACGGCGACTAAGGGATGGGACGCTAGNGAATGTATGCTTCATTGAGTATCTTGGTAAATTATATGCATAAGTAGTTACGTTTATCAATTCATGTTGAGTATAACAGTTGCTATGTAATACGGCGACTAAGGGATGGGACGCTAGGTCACGACGCATTTTTCCAGCCAAAAATACAGCGTATGGATTATCCTGAAATAAATCAAGCGTTATAGCAAATAGTGTAAAAATATATAAGCACACGATTAAAAAACAAATTATTTATTATTAAATAAAAAATGTACCTGAACTGGATTTTCAAGCGTTTTCATTTGCATTGCCTCCTTTACACAATTTTTGGGCGGCGGAGGGTACACTGGTTCACAAACAGTAAGCATCCGTGCTCGATTGAAATGGACTGGGAGGGGTCTTTTTAAATTTGGTCGGTTACTACTATGCCGTAATTGCTGGTATATTAACAGCTTACTGGCACTTGTGGGAGATAACTCACCTAAATGGAAAGAAAGTTTGTTTAACAATGGATGTCGTTAAATAGTAAATTTCCAAGTTAACATAATGCATATTGCTAAAAGCTTCGCAGTTTAAAACTTACCACATCTATTGAGAATTCTAGATAAATTCATCATCACCATTTAAGGTAGATACACCACCACCACCAAAGGCTTCAGCACACAGCAAACAGAATCACTAATTAATATTGTCAACAAAATAATAATCAACTCAATCAGCTGGCAAGCGTCAACCGTCAACCCAAAACCGGCCTTACTTACAATGTTTCTTGAACAATGTCAATTTTTAATTTACTTTACAATCATGCACCATAACATACACAGTACTTTAATGCACTGTTACCTGTAAAATGATTTAACAAAACCGAACAATAATAACAATTTACTTTCATTCCCTCTTTTAAAACACTGGAAGAGATTTGAGTTTACAAATGTGCGAACGTGTGAACATCAATAATAACAACAAATATGTGTTTTTACTATCTGTGTGGTTTGGCTTACCGCTGCAAGTGAACTCCAACAGGGGGCATCATACACAGTTTGCACAACGTTGTTGCTTGGCTTGGATGCTGATTGTTCGCCATAATAAAAAGTGCAAATCCGACTACAAAGCAATTCTCTTCAGTTAAAAAATCATAATTTTATTTTGTAAATCAATTTACATATTTTTTACAGTTAATTTACAAATTGTAGTTGAGAAACACTATGAACCAACGACCTTTTGTACAAATCTAAGGCCACATTATACAACGGAAAGTAGGACTGAAATCCTTCCCTTCCAAAATAATCTACCACTTCGGGTAACTTTTTAAGGCATTCCATGTAATCTCCCTCCTCCAAACAATCATGACATTCAAAGAGCACCTGTTCCATTTCTTGGATATCTTTAACTTTAGCCAAGTCTTTCAACGCACAATTATGACATTGTGTTTTCTTTGGAGTTCCATCACTTGAATTGTCCTTGTCTTCACTCCCGTCATTTGGAGGAACCGGACATTTTTCACACTTGGTAGGTTGCAAAATAATCATGGCATCTCCCTCGCTGTTAAACTGATCGGGCCCCCAATTATTTTCGCAAGCCTGGCAGGTACAAATAAACCGGTACCTATCCGCCAACAACCGTTGTCTCTCCGAGGTCTTCATTTGGGTATACAATGGCTTATAAGTGATAAAAAGCTCGTCTCCTTCCTTTAAATGCTTTAAAGCCAGAAGTGAAGTTACCAAATATTTTGACTGTTTCACAGGGGCGCAATTAGGGTCACATGAGTGGTTACATAAAGAGATCAATGGATACACTGCACCAGCGTAGCCCACAGATTTTGAAGTTGTAGTTCCATTACTACCTTTTTCTTTTGTCAGTTTACTCACAGAAATTGCATTGAATCTTATGCTCTCCAAATGCTTTAAAATCAACCCCGCCACAAAGCCTTCAAAATCATCTTTTTTAGTAGCTGTGTCAAATTTTGCAAAGAAGCCGGTATAATTTTTCAAAATTTCTTTTAAGAACAAAGCCTTCATGCAATTTTCGAAGGAATCAGATGATTCCTCATTGGGTGAGGATAGAGGTGGATGCGAAATCAGGTGGTAAATGGGCAGATATGAGGAGACATCATAAATCCCATTTTTGTCAAAACCTGGCATTCGCATTTGATCGGATATTGATGGCAGCGTTAAGCTTTTCTTAAGTTCAAGTAGCGCGTCCGGTCCAAAGGTGGCAAGTACCCGAAGCGCCTTAAGGTCGCCCTGTGAAGATTCAAGGCAATGGAGAATGGGCAGGTATTTGTGTTCCAGATGGTGTGATCCTCGTTTTGAAGCACTGCATCCAGCCTCTCGACATTCTTCACTACAAAACAATGCCTGAAAATACCAATAATTAAAATATAAATTTTTATAGTAAACATTATATAGATTGATCATAATTTCATGTAATTTTTATTTTTTACATTTAAAAATGCCTTACAAAAGTGCATTCCTGACATGGAATTCCATTCACCATCACCCTTGAACAATTATGACAGTGCTCTGTTTCCCACCTAAGTAAATTGTTCAGTACACTAACTCCCGGCTTATCAATTAGCAGCACAGTTCCAGCTTTCACGTCCCTTGTTACCGTCAGGTGCCTTCCCTTTTCCCGGCTGTAATTAATTTTTACAAATTCCTCCGCATTTGGAACAATTTTGTTGGGTTCCCCAACTTGGAAAAGGGTATTCAAAATATCTTGTTGTTGTAGCCGGATTTTGTAATCGTCCTCCACTTCCCCACCATCACCACAAGTTACCCCCATCATCTTTGATTTTAATTTCCCAATGGTTTGTTCACATTTCTCCATTCTTTCTCGTAACTTTTCTTTCAAATTGGGAATGGGAAGGTCCTTCAGATGACTTTCGGATGCGAGGGTTAGCGCACTCTGAATGTCCAGTAAGGCTTCCTTGTTGCAGTTCTTTTGAAGAAGGACAGCGGAACGATTGGTGTAAGCTAGTAGCGCCTCATTAGTTCCTCCGGTTTGCTGGGTGGGAGCAAACGCCAACGCTAATGAGTAAGCTCGCAGGGCACCTTCCACATTTCTGTTTTTGTACAGATCGTTCCCTTTCTCTCGTAACTTGATAGAAATTTCAGAGGATTTTTGGAAGTAGTTTTCATCTTTAAAAATGTATCCAATAAAATTTAAATGAATAATTAATTAAAAAGTTTAAAAATTTTGAATGTAGTAGAACCGTTATTGATTTACATGGAGCAATGAGTGCTTGTACACTCTCCTTGTCAAACGCCACTTTTGCAATTTGAATGCGCTCGAAAACACTGAGGTTCTCAGTTGCAGCAACACCAATACCATGGGTCTTTTCATACTGCGTCTCAGCTTTGATGGCTCCATGCTTCAGTAAATCTGTCAATTTTTGTGCCAAATTATTTTCCACTTGACGTCCATCAAATATAGTCACTACAAGGTTATCCATTGTTGCTAGCAAAAGATGTACTAACTACACGTCGTCTTCCCCTGTACGAAAAGTGTAGGTGTGAAGTGTTATTCAATTTACTATATTTCAAAAGTTGTTAAAAAAAAATCTTAAATGAAATATTTATATATTTTTAAGGCAAACAAATATTTTTGTGTCCGGAAATATAGTTTGAATCGGGCAGGCAGCTGTTTTCAAACTACACTTGCATATTGCAATATATATGTATGTACCATATGCAACATGATATATATTTAACACGGTGGGTGGTATGTTCGAGAAGCCGTTTGAGAGTGTATAACCTCCTCCTCCTCCCACATGCTTCATTTCAAAAGCTATAATAATATTCCTTTGGAAACTTTTCTATGGCATGCATTATAGCAAATAACTGTATAATACCAATAAATTGGATTAAAAAATTTGTATTTGTTTGAACGCTAGAGTAATAAATTAGCAAATAGAGTAATGAAAGTTTGAATAGCTATGCCTTAAACTAAAGTAATATACATTTATAAGTATAATGATTTTGTAGCACTTTTTAATTTTTTATTTCAATCAAAATTCGCTGTATGTAACCAATAAAAGTAGGATTGGGAGTAAATAAGTGGATAATTAACGGGATCTATATTGGAATAACTGGCCCCGAGGATCGAATTGATGCTCCCAATTTTTTAAATAATATTTTGTATGCTGATAATATTAATTTGATTGGAAAAAAAGTCAACATGGCATGCTCAAAAATATTTGGACGAAGAAGTTATAGTCATCTTCCTGTTCTTTCCCGTGGAGGAAATAATAATAGTAGCAAAATTCTGAGGGCTCATCAACACCCATTGCTGCCCCACCATCAACAGAGTCAGTCAATTCATCATCAGGGAAGCAATAACAAAAAAGACTTCAGGCTGAAGCGCTACTATAATAGCACGGTTCTAGCTCTGAACAAGTTCAAGGACACCGTACTCTTACTGGAGGCAACAAAGGGTCCCCTTGCCAAAGTGGGAGCGGGAGTATGTCAAACATGTGCCACCGCAGCAGTCGTATTTGGCGTTGGTTCCGCATTCGCCACTTTATTTACAAAGGAGAATGTACATAGTACCCGACTAATAGACGTTTATCATGACCACGACGGAAATCTTTTGGGGATGAAGAATGTACGGGAGTACCTTGGGGAACGAGATAGGCGTGCGGAGAAAAAGGTCAATTTGACTTATTTCCACATGGGCAGTTCCCTTCTTGCCGCGGGAGTAACGTCTTTGCTTTCCTTCCGCATTTTTAAGAACAAAGCTTTGCTAGTTCAAATTGGGAATCGACCTTTGGTTGCGGTGGGGGTGGGAGTTGTCACTCCATTCATAATGGCATCTATAGTCCGGTTAGCT
This sequence comes from Zhuqinia jingwanae, assembly GCA_027744095.1. NCBI lineage: Eukaryota > Metazoa > Arthropoda > Collembola > Entomobryomorpha > Paronellidae > Zhuqinia > Zhuqinia jingwanae. The sequence continues at coordinate 2,747 of JAHZNC010000799.1, read as the reverse complement.
TTACTACTAGCTAATTCTTCCCGTATCACGTCGCCCCCCAAACATGGTTGTAATTAAATTTCATGTTTTTTTAGAAATCTTCCACGTACAGAGAATGATGGAAAATCCCCGATCCACTTTGGAATTAAAGAATTTGGCCATCTACTTTATTCGGGCACATTGGGTCTTGTCGCTGCACCTCTTTACTTACTTGGCGGTCAGTCCATGTTGCGTGCAGCCTATGTCACGGCAGGATGTATGGCTGGGATGCATGGTGTAGCCAAAGTAGCTCCCACAAATGCCTTTATCAATTGGGAGGGACCTTTGATTGTGGGGATGAATGCTGTCCTTTTATCATTCCTCCGTAATAATTACTATTTCAGTTATTTGACTTATTATTACGTTCATCTCTTGACAATGAATTTTACCCGTTTACTACTTCTTATCGGCAATTCCAGTGACATTATTTTTGCGACGTACACACTATGCGTTTATGCCCCTCTACCGTTTCATGATGCATGGAGGTCTTGTCATTTACTCGCTTCACTATGTACATTCCCTTCAAAAGATGGAAGCAACTTCGGTATCATCCTTTTACGATCCTGTAAACGCTGCAATGACACTATCCATGAGCATACTCAACATTTTTGGAAGACTGGCTTTTATGCTTCCACCTTATTGGCAAGTGTGTCGGGACCATTTTGTAACCGTACCTGCTGGGTTGAGAAGAGAAGTGACAACCCATCCAATGAAAACAGGTAAACCTGGAGGGAGCACAGGTGGTGAAGGCGGAAACGGAAATAATTTGTCTTGAGAAATATAACATGTCATGTTGCAAAAAAAAATTGATAAAATGTAAATAAACCGAAAAATTCTCAGTCCCAAAAAAATAATATGTGAAACCCATGGGAAATGTGTATATTTATTATAAGATAAGATATAATACTTATGAAAGAATAATAATGATAATAATAATAATAAAGGGAAAAATAATTAAAATAGTGATCACTATTATCTTTAAAAAATATTAAAAAATAATAAATTGTAGCTAAAAAAATAAGTTTTAAGAAGACAGCAGTATTATATCCTCCACTTGCGAAGATTTAAGGAACTGTGACTGGTAACTGGCAAACAGGAAACCTTATTGACTTTTTTTTGCGTATGAATCACAATAGCTTCCTGAATATCCGGAGAGGGTAAGCATATTTGCTCCCCTCGATTTAGTTAGGACCCTTCTGCGTAAGTTGGATAAAAGTCCTTGACCGTTCCAGTACCACCATAGTCCATGGGCAAGGATTCCTTTGGAATGTATTGGAGGATATGTTCTGACCATCTTTTCTTGTCGGAATCAAAAATATGGATCTTATCCATTGTTGTTTGGGCAAGAATGGGCTTCACCGTTTTATACGCTTGCCAGAATACCGATGGAGCTAAAACAAACAAAAAAATTTAATAAATCAAACTTCTGTTAATCAGTAATAAATAAGTATTTTATAGATGTTTACCATTGACAAAATGAGCTTGGAAGAGGGATTCGGGGAAGTTGGCCTCAAAATTTGTCACCACGCGCAGCACACACTCGAGAGAGGCATAATGAGCAATTTTCCACAAAGACAGTTCCGAGTAGTCCAAAATCACCTGAAACTGGGAGACATCAGCAGCCTTGCACTTTTCCATAATGATTTCCAGTGCCTTGTACATGAACTTGCAAGCTTCCTCCTTGAATCCCATGTTCAGAATTTTCCTTCCATCCCAGCGGCCAATGGGAATCAAGTAAATGGGACGACCTTCGTGGTCAGTGCCGCAGTAGTAGAACTTGAAGTCCTTTACCATTGCCGGTGGGATTTCAAATTTCTTGATGGTCTCAATATCGTTGGACTGACGCCATTCCATAGACTTCCGGAGCATTTGTTCTGCTTTCTGAATGTCAAGATTACGAGCGCGGAGAAACCTGACGAGGACGTGATCGTCCCTCACAAGGTCCTTCATGACCTCACGGAACTGAAAAGTTAACCAAACAAATGTTTTTAAAAACCCAATTTTCAAGCCAACAAATTAACCAAACTATACAATGATTAGTTATTACCTCCTCCAAGACAGGTTTCTCATGATCTTGAACCATAAAAGCCATGGCTAATTTGGAATATTTTTTTCTTTGAAATCTCCAAATTATCAAAGCACAATAAAATGTATTTCTTCCAAATAAATGGAAAAACTTTTTTTTTCTAAATGATTCAAATATATGACGCTCACTAAACAAAGTCTGTGAAGACAAAGAAAAATGACATGCAAAAAGACAGAGAGAAGTGCTGCCTGGGATGCTGCTCGGACTAACTGGCAAGACGAAGTGATGAAGGAATAGGATGACAAGCAGCTAATATATAGTGGAAGCTTAACCGCTACTCGTCATATTCCTGTCATCATTTCCACAAGCAGCAGCCGCAAATCAACGTGTTAAAGTACCAGCATCAAAATAATTCATAACTAGTTTTTGGTGTAAACTAGCTTGACTATTATGCTCCCTCCAGCTTCCATATTTTCCATAATATATGTATAAAAAATAATCAAGATCAAGGTCAAAATTGTTGTGATTGTTGATTGTTCTTTTTTGCATTGTATTCCTGACTTTTAGGAATAAGTAAAAATATAGGCATGTATTTTTAATTTTTTAACGATTCTTTTATTTATTTATCCATACCCAAAAAATTGATTTGCATGCAAGACAACAATCATAATAATGCAGCATAATATATAAAAGTAAAGTATAG
>JAHZNC010000798.1:0-27047 GCA_027744095.1 Zhuqinia jingwanae | reverse complement strand
ACTGTCCGACTTCATAATTGCTACTTTACATGACAGCAACCTAAATATTATGTTGTTACATCAAATATTTTACATTCCTTCGGGCAAAGTTTAGCATAAAAACTGGCTGAATACTTACTTGACTTGAACTAATGATTGCATGAAAAACCTTAAAGTTTTATCAGACGGACGGAAGAAAATGCGTCATGCTTGATGTTCTGCCAACAGCGTAATAAAAAAGTGTATAAGCATTGAATATCTGTATTACACGTTATTACATACGTTTGAGTCGTATTTGTGTGGATGAAGCCGAGTAATGAAATATAATCATGATACATTATGCGATGCTGAAACTACGTACGTATATCCTTTTTATGGCAGAAAATCCGTTCTGGGCAAGTAATGCTGAAACCAAAACGTGATAAACTTTTACATCCTATTTCTCCACATAATGCACTCTTCGTTGTATATGTAATATATGGGATCATTTTTCTTCATTTTATTTTTTACCTTTCCCTTTCACCATGATTGCTACTGCACCCTACTTTTTTTCAGAGGTTTGCTACGTAGTTTAACAGTTTCTCTGGTGCGTTTACCTTCTCTTGGAGAATGCATTAAGTGTGATGGATTCCAGGCAATTCTTAAACTAACGCGCACGTCTTTGCACGTTTCCGATAACAAAACTTTAAGAAACCGAACCATGCCACTACTGCTCTACAAGCTCCAGGTATAATAAAAGATACCTACTCATATATTACCTCTGTCATTCATTCATGCGTACCTACACACTCATGGGTGGATGAAAGGCTCCTTTATAAACATATACATAAGATTTAAATGTAAAATAATACTCTCAACAGATGTGTATTCATAAAAAATCATACACATGTATGTATGTAGTTTTTTCTTCATATCTTCAAGTCTATTTTCTGCATGACACTTAAAATGTTTGTCTATCAGTTATTTCATACCTGTTGCCATTTAATAGACACACGATCTGTATCCGTATCACAATGACTTCCAAAGAAGCTAGTGTTTGTGCTCTCCCTTCGCATGAAGCGTTGTTGTTTTTATGGCATGTCAACACATCACATTAGGCGACGTATGACATTTGAAAGGTACAGTTTACAAAGCGCCGGTATTCGGTTTCGTTTTGATGTTTGAAAGAAGAGTGAGCATACACGAGAAAGTTGTGGAAAATAAAACTACATAGTATACTCATTTTTAATAACGTTTTAAAAGTTCCAAAGTAATGTACATGAAAGGTTCAAAGTAGGCTTTTTCCGGGTATTTTCAAGACATCAAAAACATACATTTTTCTAACTTGGATAAAGCCACAAAGACAACAAAAAGTAATTTTGCTTCTCAAAAACACATTCAGGATAAATGTGATTTTCCTCAAACAAAAGTGGAATGACAGTACAAAAAATTCTATTTACACTTTAAAATAATAATACAAAACTATTAGGGTGATAGCCTGCACAAATCCATTCGTGTTTTATTTGATTAAATAAAGTTGAATAAATATAGTTATAAGCAAACATTTTGTGATATTTGATTAGGGGAGTGACAACCTTATAAGATTCCTTCCGGGTCAATAATCAAAGTCATCAAACTAGAAAAAGTGAGAAGTAAAGGACAAATTCTAAATAAAAAATTCCACTTTTTATAAGTTATGTAAAGATTGACATTCCCTTTGGACGTGGACGTTCATTCTCCCTTCATTCGTTTCTTCACTTGTTTTCATGACTGTCGGTAGTCGGTCGGTACCATAAAATTATCTACAAGCAAACCAGCTTTTGAGTTGCAATTTCAAGGAAATTCTTTTTTTTAACTTTAAAAGAAACTTGTTGGTAATGTCCCGCTGTTTTCTCAAACTTCTGGGCTTGCCTTTTACATGCTCAGTGTTTACTGTTTACCAAAAACCATGCAAAATCAAGTTACCTTTTTAATGAAAAACATCAACAACAACAACAACAAGGTTTCGACCTTGTAAATGTCAACATCTATTTTTTTATTTGTGTACTTAAACATCTCATGCCGAGGTCCTTTGAATCTCGATTTTTGCCGTTTAGATTTCACTTATTTTTCCAAACTGCTACGTTGTAGGTTTGCTTATGAATGTATGAACCAGTATACAAAGTTTAATCATAATTTTACATGATATAAATCTGTGACAAGTTATGCACTTTTTAGCATATAAATGAATTGCATGAATTGAATGAAGAGCATTGAATTAATTTGTAATAAATATTATTTTGCACAAGTGCTCATTGAATTGGTAGTAGCTATATATACATGAATAGTATAGCCAGGCCTCAATATGATTTTGTCGATAAACATTTCCAATAAAATATTTATTTATTTATTTTATGAGATAAAATGAGCTTAACCGTCGACTCAAAACGGGAGCTTTTCAGAATATCGCGCGTGTGTATATCATAAATTATTCATGCTAACATGAATGCGCTTACATATTTTGCGCTGCTGTATAGAAAACCCGTTTCGAGAAAAGCCAGAACACCACCAACACGAATCAATATAGGTTTACTGTTTGGATTTGTATAAAGCATGTATCAAAAGAGGGTAGAATAATGGTCGGTGTAAACTTCTTGGTTGTTGTTGTTGCATAAAATGTATACTATAAATGATGATATCATTAGTAGCACAAAAGTAGCAACAGCCACAGTAGCTCTGATGCAAAACCGATATTTTTATTGGGAACATGGAAATTAGATTTTAACGCTGTAACAAGATTTGATTGTATAACAGCTTTACTTCAGTTACTTTGATGCAAGAATATATTTCTCACAGTAATACAAAAGTTGTAACGATTCTTGATGTTATCATGGGCGATCGTTTTGTGTAATGAAGTTGGTTAAAAATATGATCGGAGAAATTAGAAACTCCAAATAGTTTGCATAATAGTATCAGTTTTCATATACAAGCTATGAAGAAGACTACGGATATGANGTTGGTTAAAAATATGATCGGAGAAATTAGAAACTCCAAATAGTTTGCATAATAGTATCAGTTTTCATATACAAGCTATGAAAAAGACTACGGATATGATGTGATATTTCATTTCGTTTAAAATTCTATATTCTATCTTATGTTATTGCAGCATACACACACACGGTTCCTGATCATGGCCCTGCATGGCCATGTACTTGAAGCAGTTATTCTGGTAATAAAAATGGAAACCATTATCGCTGTTCTCCTAGTGCTAATTTCAGATGGTATTCCTGATCTCAAATTGTTTCGAAGTTATTTGTACATCGATGTACTTTGCATTTCATGACACATGTATGTAATCTGATCTCCACACTGTAAATAGCGTGCCAGTATTATTATTATTATTATCGATTTTCCGTTTTAGAAACTACACATTATGTTGTACATCGATGTACTTTGCATTTCATGACACATGTATGTAATCTGATCTCCACACTGTAAATAGCGTGCCAGTATTATTATTATTATTATCGATTTTCCGTTTTAGAAACTTACACATTATGCAAATGTAAGGATTTCCCCATCCCACATCATCATAAAAAATGTTTACATTTTAATACATTAATCTTCTCTGAAAGATCAAAGGGGGATCAGAAAAAATATGAATCATGCAAAGATGAACTGGGTTTACCTAAATACATATATTCTCTACCACCAACCAACGTATATATATTTTATTATGTAACATATAAAGATAAACATGTATTACATTTTTCCCAAAAACATCAGCTCAACATATAACCGAATCCGTACATAACACTCTCCTCGGGGCTTTTCCATTTTCGAAAGACGACAAAGCTAAATAATTTGTTTCACCAAAAGAACATCCGATGAGATGATAAAGTGACGAGACAGTGCAGTTTTGAAATCGATTTAAAATAAAAAATAACAAAATCCTGTACAAATTCTATAAAATAATACCGTAAAACTGTACTAAGTCGCTGTTGTCGATCGTATAGTCACATAATCCTTAACGTGTATACACGTCACTAGTCACTAGGTGGTATATTAATGGAATTCTAGAAGAAAGTGAGGAGTTTGTAGTAATAAAACTGCATATACCCTTTAATACTTACCGATGCGATGTAATATGTACATACAACATACGTATATATGCCGACACGCTTTTACCAGATATTTACACAAGTATGAGCCTCATATTTTATTATATTTTCCCGTAGACATATTTTTTTACACCATGCACAAGTAGTCAGCACCAGAAACCCGGGTTTTTTTCTTCTCGTCAAGTGAAAGACAGACGCCTGGTTAAATTCATGTATTTATTCATGTAAATTGCGTATACATAAAAAGAGCCGAAAAAACTGGGTATGTACTCTGTCCTTTTATTTTTATTTTCGTGACAATGAAAAAGGAGAGATGGAGATGACACAGGCATGGCTAGCAAATAAGATTGTGGGAAATGAAGATTTAGAGCTGAGCATATGTGGATGGCGACGTTTTGAGTTTCAGTTGAAAGTATAAAAACGACTTGTTTCATTAAAAAAAGTGTATTATTTTCCAGCACAGTTTTTTCCATTCGCCTTTTTCTGGCTTGGCACTGATGGACTGACATGCACTGTTTTTTTCTCTTTTACTCTTTTTTTTACAAGCTTTGTACAGACTTTATATAAAGTTCTTTTACTAAATTCCAAATTTGAAAAGTATAACACCATGCATGCATTCCAGGCAATGTTGGTATGTTATTATTACTCCATAATGTTCTTGTTTGTGTTTATCCTTTTTTTCTCGTTATTATCTACATATCCATTGTAATAAACAAGACACACAGAGCCTACATGTAAGCAAATATTAGATTATTTTACATTCAGTCGGTAACTCAATCTCAACGCAACATATTCGCTTTCTTTTTTCCGTTATTATTTATTGCCAGCCGACTTTTCCTGAAATGAAAGTTGTAAAAATGTGTAGGCCCCGCTAAGTTTAGTACTACAAAGTATCAGGGATATAGCAGTGATAGCGTTAAATTTTTAATATCTAAATCGCTGCACTGGTAAAAGTATCTTGTAGTAAAAAAAGAGAGTGAAACGAGCGAGAAAATTGGGTAAGAACAAAATATCCCCCCACACATATCCTCTTCAAAAAAAGGCTTGCCCTTGAGGACACGCATAAATCAAGTGCTGTTGTGAACTAGACTCTGGGATCATAGATTATATAACAACACACAAATTTCTTTGAAGTATGTAAGTAATATAAATGACATAGGTATACATAATATATAAAACCATATATAATATGTAATGTGATGCCGATGCCAACTTGAGACATAAGTAAGTGGTACACATAGAAATGTATATCGAAAATATATGAGGATTAGCCATGGCTCGTGAAATATGCCTCGTGAAACTCATAAAACACGGCAATGTGTTACCGGAATCAGTCTTGAATTTGCAATTAGCATCACATTTCTCCCCAAGTCGCGCTAGTGCATGTAGTGCACTACACTGTACTACACACCATCGAGAAATGTTATTAGACCCCATGTCCTCTTCCACTTTTTGCCACGACGATGTTCGTTCCTATCCAATCTAAAATTCAAATTATTCTTGCTTCTCTCCCTCTCTTTCTCTCCATGTAACATTCATCCTTTCTGCTCTCTCTGATCTGTTCTCACCATAAATACAGCCATATATATACAACTTTCCATTCTTCTCTTATTACGGTGAATGTGGTGGCAGCAGTGCGGTATTATGATGTTGACTTTGGATCCTTCTTGTTGGGATATACATAAATATATGGGATGGCGTTAGCACTTTTGTTACAAAACTGCTGCCATGTGAAGATCATGATGACGATGATCATTCTTCAAGAGAATCGCACCATTCATCTCACTTGTGCCACCACCAATGCTGCTGCTTTTTGCTTTCTGTTTAATTTCTATTCATTCATTCCCTCCTTTTTCATTCCACACAGACACAAATATAAGTAGTATTATATATATCTTATACTTGAAGCACGATTTTCATCATAACATCGAAAATTGACGATGAAATGTGTGTACATTGCAGCTTTTTATTTACACCACATCATCCTGCTTTATTTGTGTTATTTTGAGACTCGACTGCTAGTGGTAATACATCAACAATACAAACGAGAATGTGGCTAGAACTTGATATTATACTCATCAGAAGCACTGATGTATTGTATGTGCAAGATTACATTAAATTCGACGAACGTTTAAAGTAGCATATAAATAAATTGCACAACAAACATGGCAACTTTCTCAACTGACTTTTTCCTTCGGATAAATAATTGGTTTTTGTGGGTGTTGGTGAATGACTCTCAGCTTTCCCTGTCGCTCCGTTTAAACATAACACTGTACCAGAGAAAGAGATGGGAGTAAAGTATGAATACAATAAGCTAAGTGGTGCAAAGTAAAAATAGTGTCTGTTGTGCATAGAACGAGAGAGAAATGATATCATTGTGTGTATCATTATATTTTGCTGAAAGGCAAGAGTTGGAATGAGAGAGATATGAAGCGCTACTCTTTGTTCTTTACATGTCTACCACTTGCATTTTACCATTTAATTATGAATGACAGAACAAGTCAGAACATTCGTTTTTTATAAAATGCTGGTATTAAACAGCTTCCATCACGTTTATCGTGTTTCAGGGATTTTCACTTTTTTTTGTTGTGACAGTAATTTGAGAATTTCACTAATAAGCTAAGTGGTGCAAAGTAAAAATAGTGTCTGTTGTGCATAGAACGAGAGAGAAATGATATCATTGTGTGTATCATTATATTTTGCTGAAAGGCAAAAGTTGGAATGAGAGAGATATGAAGCGCTGCTCTTTACATATATATAGTTCTTTACATGTCTACCACTTGCATTTTACCATTTAATTATGAATGACAACAAGTCAGAACATTCGTTTTTATAAAATGCTGGTATTAAACAGCTTCCATCACGTTTATCGTGTTTCAGGGATTTTCACTTTTTTTTGTTGTGACAGTAATTTGAGAATTTCACTTACACAATTTCCACCATCCAGCACGACTGATGATGTAAATGTTAAATATATATGCTAATTATAATGGAAATACGAACGTGCCTCAATATTTGATATAGGTATTACATTATATCATTATGTAGGTTGTAGCTCTAGCTATTCACAAGTAACAATGTCAGACATTTCCCATATGAAGTATGTAGGTATGTATGTTGCTGTTAGGCCAAAAAAATTATCACATTTGAACGATATGAGTGATGGATGGTCATAAAGTGAGAGTTTATAATTGGGTTACACACAGAGCATGTACAGTAGGTGACAATCGTGTATCACCTTGTATTTATAGTCAGTAAATAAATAATCAAGTTTATTGTCAAGTTTATTGTCAAGTTTATTGTCAAACTGTTCCCTCGAGAGGAAAATTACACAGAAATGACAAAAATTAAAATTTAGTATAATAATTGCATAAATAATCATCACAATTCAAAAATATAAATATTTATAATCAGTATGTACCTAAAAGGAGGAAATGAGTCGTGATATGAGCTCTTGTATCATGTGACGTGTGACACTTGTCAAATAAAGTGTCATCGTGTTTCCCTTCCTTCTCCCATTCATCGTCAGTGAAATGGTCGTTTTTAGCATTCGCAATTGGTTCACTTTTGTATGGTGTCAGTGTCAGTACAGTACAGCAAGAGAGAGAGAGAGAGAGTAGGGAAGAAATAATACGCTGATTATCAAAGCTTAAAGTACTTTTTCGCACAGATACTTGTGTGGAAATTGGAAGCTGTTTATACTCCGAACGCTCTGAATTAGAGTATCATTCTCGCATTAACATGTAGCTTGTCACTCCATTTCACGTTTATTGGTTGACGTGACGGAGGCTAACCCTTTATTCTGTGTGTGTACTCTGCACACTGTGCAGTGTTAAATACCTTTGGAGACAACCATACTCGACTAGATGGCAGATACTTAACAAGCACATAATGTAGGTATATGCTTTTTACCAATTCTACGAACCATATGCCTATACAAACAAATCCAGTAGTATATACGGTGCTGATGGTGTGCTCTGGCCTCATGACATACTTTGTAATTTTAATCATATCATGAAAACGAAAAAAAGGAGAAAAATAGAATATATGTGCGGTTTGTTTTCCCTTAGCCTCTATTAAATTTTCTCCTCCAACAACAATGAATTATTTTTACATTTGCTCTGCTACCACTTCAAGCACAGAGATTACTGATTATACAATATACATTTTTTATCATTGTGTACCTTTAGGGTGTGCCGAAGGAGTTTGGACACATGTCCCAATTTTTTGAGTACGATGTGGTGGCGCAACTAAAAACAAAATATGTTAAAAGTATCTGTGTGCCCTCACATGTCTTTGCGCTTTATATTGTCATCGTCATCATATGTGAAGGGTGGCAACGTGCTGGAGATCGAGACATGTGCACAAGTAGTACAACTTTGAACACATTAGAAAGCGCCATAAAAACTTTTTTTTTTATCGAAGGAGGAAAACTTGGAAACTGGCAGCGATTGTGGTGTTTGTAGTGGCTAATGTTTTTTAATACCTACATGAAGTAAAGTACATGATAGCAGTATTATATATCTACCACACGCATACTATTCTATATTTTCATAAAGTTGCAAAAACTCAGTATACTTACTTTTAGTTCAACTGACGTAAGTTTGTATAAGCACCCATATGTAGGTACTTACAGTAAGCAACAAGCACACTACTAACTGTAAAAGTTCACTTGAAGTACTTACTTTGGACTCAATAATAAGTATATTATATCAAGAGAGTATTATTATCCTTCCCTAAAGACTACAATGAATGTTTGCCATTTTGATGGAATATTTAATGTGCAACAACTACATTTTCTGGTCGTTTTCTCCATTTCCCAACTCCACTCGCTCGCAGAGAGTCACTTGAGAATTCTTTTTCTTCCAATTTTTCCCGTCCATTTATCATTTTTAGCCATATGACAGGAATTATTTTGTTTACTCGTAAATACAAAGTATATCGTATTTACTTTTTTGAGACAAGTTGAAGATGCTATCAGAGATGAAAAGGAGGAGAAAGTAGGATAGTGGGATTAGATAAAATAAACTATGGTGATGAGGATGATGATGATGACAAGTACAAAAACAAATCTGCTTGAGTGCTTTATTTTCCTACACTGAATTAGAAAATAAGAAGAAAGAGGTAAGAAGATATAGTTTTTTTTTGGAAATGAAGTGGGTAGTGAGGTGGAGGAGGCAGGAATATAATTTGTCGTGAGTGTGTGTGTGTCAGCAAAAAAAAGATTCAAGCTCATTCATACATGCATGAAGTAATGTTTGTTTGTCATTTGATAATGATCATAATGATAACAATGTTATAGTAATATATAATGAAAGAGTTCATGTCAACCGACTTTTTTTTGAAATTCAAAGAAAATTATAAGCATCTATAATAATATTTTTCTTTCACTCAAGCTGTTTTTGTTTCCAACCATGTGGAAATGCAATTGTACGTAGGTGGTTATTGAAGGAATACAAAGTTTTTCTACATCAGCAAAATCAATTGCAGATTATTATAGAATTTCTTATTACCATGTTGCATTTTTTTGTTACATATTATGCGTCTGCAAATGTGATTCATCATCATAGTTCCTCGGAATTCTGTTACTTACACCCTAAAACATTTGGTCATCCTTGGTCGATGATGAGAGATCTGGGCCTGTGTGTCTGGCTTGACTATTATTAATGTTATTATGACGTATTTTATAGCTGTTTTCCAGTTCCTAATATTTTTTATGCTGGTGTATGTACTTGTATTATATGTATAAGAAAATAAGAACACCCACGTCAGCACACATGTTTATGCAGCTATGTATGTAGCACCCACTGGTATAAAAGCCAAAGGAGTTTTACAGATGAGTTGAGTTCATTTTGCTGCAATAAACTTCAATATTCCCACTTTAATCCTCCAATTCTGCAATGTAGGCGAAAAAGTAAAGTGCTCACAACAAGGCGAATTGTAAGGATGGTAGCTGTAATGCACGTGATTGCAAAAATAAACTTTGTTTTCTTCCAAACAACTCTTTAAATTTTCTTCCAGTCAATCATACCATAAGACCATATTATTTCCAATTGATTTGTAGTAAAGAAGGTCACAAGTATAAAAGTTATATATATACCTACGTAGTTATGTTTATGAAACTTGAAGAGCAGCTAGTATATAGAATCAGTGTCTCCGACATACTTTTGACATTCCATTTCCTATTTCCGCTGTGATGGGTAGTAGTAAAAATATGATGTCATTTGGAGGTTTACTTTGCATAAAAAATAATACATAAATAAACATACTGATATTGAAAAATCAAGACTCTTTAGTATTGTGAAATACACACACATAGTGGAAATTCCACCTACTACATATTTTAATATTTCAAAATGACTCGCATCCTGTTTTGTAATATGGTTAGGTATTTTCCACCAGTCTCAATAGTAGACGAGCACTAGGTTCTTTCATGAGCTAAAAAATAATGACATTAAAAAACAGATTGAATGTTGTTGACAAGAAAATTTTAGTTGTTCAGGCCATAATGATGATGTCAACAGGAGGCTCGCTTTAGCAAACATAATATCAAATGGATACTCCATTATATATTATGAACCATAACCATAGACGTCTGTCAATTACGGGTGAAATTGAATAGAAAGCACATCATTATAAATAATGCATGTATACAGAAAAGCATTTAAGCTGAATCAAAAGTAAGTACATGTACAATAAAATTGCAATATATTTCACAACATCAGCCATGATGTCAACTTTATTAGTGTTGTCGCTCCACACTCAACTGATATCTCATAAAAACATCTTATTTACAAAAAAAAGTGTGCATGGAAAGCAAACTAACGTATTTTCATATAAACATAATTTTAATATATTTCTTCTGCGCATTATTCAGTCAGGGAAACTTGTGTACCAACCTACCCTTTATTTAGAATTCCGGAAATTGTGTCATTCGTAGTATGTTTGTAACACCATAGCTGAAAGCACAGGAAAGTACAAACATACATTATATATCATACCTATCTAGTTATATAAATAATGTTATGCCTACTTCCGCCTACAACATTGCGACTATTTACTCCCACATCACTTCCACTTCTTCATTTCATTCATATAAGTAGCATTATTTATTAAATACTAAATACACACATCTATATAATATTAGGTATGTACATACTAAACTGCTTATAGACATTTTAACATTTTAATGTCTTGCTTTCTGTTATCCATTCACCATTGGAGAAACCCCGCCAAAGTAAATAAATATGCTGTCCGACACATTTTCTTTTATGAAAAATATAAAAGACAGCAAAAAAGTTGATGTGTACAAATTCACAAACAAACTTTTTTTTTCGTAAAAAAATATTTTAAAGTAAACAAACGAGGTACTCGTGTAATAATAATAATAATACGAAGGAACATTTGTGCATGCGTTTTTGATCTGCAAAGTTTTGTTTACATTAGTACTCATGTGGACCATGGAGTAGTGGGGGACGTAATATATGTGTGTATAAATACATGAGCTGCTTTTCTAGTTGAATGAAAAAGGGTGAAAGAAACAAGTGGTTTTGACACTTGGCTTGATGATGGTGGTGAGTCGGTTGTAAAATTATTGTTGTTGCTTCGTTGCTTGTTTTCTTCCACTCTGTCAGTACAGCGTTATGTTGTAGTAGTAAGTGGTGGATTTTTATGTAAACCTGTGGGCTTGGATTAGACAGACAACTGACTTGCTTTCACTTACTTTGCTTGACTTGGAATTTGGTTAGAAGCCAAAGAAAAACCACACGTATTGACCCTGCCTAAAACTCTGACTAAATAACTAAATTCTTTTACTTGAGTAAACCACAAAAATCTTTTCCTTCATGTTTGGTACTTGATACATATGTATAGGTACAATGAGAACTGGAAACAAATACATATCATTTAATAATATCAGTAAATGCAGATCTTGCTTATCCATTGTAATAAATATCAAAAGTTTGTACGCTTTCATACATTTAACTTTTAGCGGAGAAAAGCAGTTTATCATCATTCAACCAAAACAAGAAAAGATTTTAGTTGAGTGGACAGAAACAATCCCTAAATTACCAACTATGCTACTCATACTCACAGGGAAAGGAATTATAACTAAAAGTAATGACATGAAATGTTAGACTTTATATTACACGTGTAATAGAAGAGAATTTTGCCTATACAAAAACAAAAAAAAGGATGGAATAGCATGTGTGGTATTTCCTGTGATAAAGCGGAAGCATTCATATATGAGCATACATGTGGGTTTAATACTCCACTCAAAAACAACAGAAACTTTTGAAATTGAAATTGAAATAATACACCACAATACATAATAATACAAGATATTTCATTACATTTTCCCCGAACAGATTTATGCAGCTTTATTTGTTATTTTGTGGTTTTTTATAGTTTCAGCAGAAAAAGATTTTTCTTTACTGTTTTTGTATGGTTTTGTTCACTGCTGCTGGTTGAATGAACTATGTTTGCATATAAATGTGATTTCATCTTTGTTTATTTTAAAAAAAATTCTCTCTCAGTGGTAATGATGATTGGTGAATGTATGTTGTATGTGTATTGTTCTCACTGAAGTTCTCACTCATTTCTTAAATCAATCAATACTCTCATTCACATTCATTGTCCAATTACAGAGTATGCTTATAATAGCTCATAAAATTAAGTAAGTTTTATGAATAAAAATAGTTTACTGATATAATATGTGAAAGCAAGTAGAGTGGAGACAATAATGTTACAACGTGAATAAATACCACGCAAAGTATTTCACTTTTCCTCCAAAGAAATTCAATTGAATAATTGAATCAGTAAACTAAAAAAAGAGCAAAAACTTTAGCTCATTATTACAACCCCATTTTAATTCCATAGAGTGATTTGTGAACAGAGTGATTATTATCCCATTAAAGAGACCTATTGACGCAATAATTAGCCTTTATCTCACAAAAAATCGCATTAAACTGGCAAAACATGATCGGACTACTTAGGTACATTAGATTGAAGAATTTGTGTATGGGTTCAAATGTGTATCACTTGTCAGTTTTGCGGATGTTATGAACATAACATAAGCACGTACACGGAAGTATACAGTTGTTATATATTGGAGTATTTACACAAGTTAATGAGCAATACTTGCTAAAAGTGTTCCTACAGGTAAAGTAGATGTGTGGTCGTAAGACCTGAAATTTAAAAACAAAAGCCAAAGCCTCTGGTAGAATGCTTTGTAATCCGATTGTTTTCTACAACAGCTTTTACAAATAATAGATAGGTATGTGTATGTATCGAATAACAAGAGAAACCCCATCAAATAAACAAAGGGATTAATAACCGGATTAACTATTCCATGAAATACAAGAATGATGAATATGAGGTTGTGGCTACTTCCACGTATAATACCAGCCACATATAATGCGATTAAAAGGAAAACAAAGAGCACAATCTTAGTACGTCGTGATTTTTGCTGTATTAAAACTTCCAAGAATGTGTAAATTGCAAAATCCTCCCACAACCATTCCCACCAGCTTGCTTTCAGAAATGCTTGAGCTTTTTTCGACAAAACATTGATGAAAATGGGTTCTCGTTTGGACCTCATAAACTTAATGGCTATGTAATGTTGTATGAAGTTGAGTCAACAAACTTGGTGGAAGTTAATATCATATTTTATAAACTGCTTTGTTTGCATATAATGAGTGACTGTCGAGTTGAGTAAAATTGTAATATCCGACTAATTTGTCCTTGTCTTTGCAGATCCAAACATGTGGAGCGTTAGAGACAGCTTCATGGACGAAAGCGAGGAATTTCACCTGGGTCCAATAATGGACTCGGAGAATTCTTCCCAAATTGAGTTGGACAACAACACCGTCTCGGACTTCAATGAAACAGATTGGGTATTGAACATAACGCTGAGCTCTCCTATTAAATATGCTACTCCTATCGGATTGAAAGGGATTGGGATCGTCTTTGGACTGGCTTTGTTTCACCAATCAACCAGATTCTTTGACTATTATTACACCACCAAGGATATAATTTGGGAAGGGGAGAATCATCAAGTTTGTGTGGTTCACTGGGCTTACTGGATGGAGCACTATGTCACCGTTGATTACTACTTTAACTACTACTTTTGGTTCCGTGTGATATTTGTTCACTTGGGACCATGTATAGCCCTCCTTGTTCTCAACTTGCTCTTGTTCCGAGCAATGAAAGAGGCCCAATGGAAACGACTCCAGCTGTTCAAAGACAATAAGAAAGCAAACGAGTGTCGCAGAATGAGAGATGCCAACTCGACAACCATTATGCTCATTGTTGTTGTTACCGTATTTCTCTTTGTGGAAGTTCCACTGGCAATCATCACAGTACTTCACCTGCTTGGCAACACGGGTGTAGATCTGCCATTCATTGACGGCGATATTTTAGCCATTCTCATCCTCTTCTCAAACTTTTTCATTACACTCTCATTCCCCATCAATTTCGCCATTTACTGCGGCATGAGCCGTCAATTCAGAGAAACATTCAAAGACCTATTTATTCGAGGAGTTGCGGCAAATGCACGACACAATGGCTCCTCCAGGTACTCCCTTGTAAATGGGCCAAGAACGTGTACAAATGAAACGGTTCTCTGATCTTCAATGGCTGCTGCAGCCGCTTGCTCAGCAGCCGCCACTGCGCCTGCAGCCCCTTTCCAAATGAGCTCAACTTTTAAAAGGAATAATAAACGAGCACACAACATTATCACTACAGCAGTGGTCACCGGTGGTGGTCCAGCTCCTTCCGCAACATCTACAACAACTCACCTTGCTCCTCCGTCCATGAACGCCAAAGGTATGAGTCGGAGCCCCAGTGGATCCGGAAAATCAGTCACATTCCGCACAGACGAGGAGGGCGGCGGCGGGGTCGGAACTGGCGGAGGGAGTAATAACTCCAAATGTCGAAACAATAACAAAGAGCAGCAGCAAAGTCAACAACAACCCCCCAACAATAACACAAAGAAGAGTAGCATGATTGAAATCGCAAATTCCAAAATCATATCCATTTCATCTGGCGGAGGTGGTGCAGGAAATGGATGTAACAATGTCACAAATAATGGAGATGTTATACCAATGACTACCCTTGGGGACAATGCCAGCAGTATACCTGATTCAGCACTACATAGCCCTACCACCGGGATATTTGAAAGTCCCTTTGGAATAACAAGAACAAATGATGGGATCCAAATTGAGTCGCAAAAATAAATATTTCCCCATCGTCCATTAAAGGAAATTAAAAAAAAATGTTATTGCAGCAACTCGACCTATGTACCATTTTATCTTGGATTCTATATTAACTTTACTACATACTATGAAATACTCAGAATGCCATAAAAAGTATTAAAATACACTCTCCAGTGAACAATATGACGAACATTCATTTTCTAGAAAGTGTGAATGTTGTACTTGTACGGAACGTTTAGTCTTTTGTACTCTATCATTTCATACATGCATAATATTTACATACTCTAGCTCCTAGTGTACAGTGTTTAGTAACTTTACTTAGTTGCGTACACAATACAATAATATAATATGAAGTATTTACATACATATATGTATGTTGTAAGTTATTGAAACATTAAATGCGACATTTCTCAATCTTCTCAACTGTTTGAATTGAGAACTCAACTACCTGTCTACTTTATAGAAAGTTATACACAAATTTAAGTGCAACATTGTAGACGTCAAGCAATCAAGCAACTAGACCGTATGGATGAGAAGGAGTCATTCAAGATTAATGCAAAATGAAGCATGTTATTATAATCATAATGATGGTTATTTTAAGGAACAGCATTGAAGAGTATGCAATATACATTCAATTACATCATCCGTGCATCATTGAATGAAGACTTTTCTTATTCTCTCGAGGTTATCCATTCGAAATCTGGGAAATTGCTCAAGGTGAGACCGAGTTATTTTTTTAAAAGTATTATTATTAGCTTTTCTTTATTACACGAGGATCAGTAACTTTCACCCTTGTTACTGTTATTGCAGGATATTATATTATGCATGCACATTTATTATATACACATGTAATCTTAATATATTTTTCCGATTCATAAATACTTTGAACTAAATATTTATTATCTCGTTCATGGCAGATGAAAATAAAAATAAATTGCAAGAAATTTTTGCTTGGAAGCTATATCTCTTGAGTATCAACTTTGTGCATACATATTACCTGTACCTGTGTGTAAATAAATAGGTACGCTGTATTTACTCTGTATAAATTACCCAGACGAAGGAAAGGAAAAAGTAATGTTAAAGTTTGAATTGAATAATAATAATCCTTTACATGACAAGAAGCAATTCAATTCTCCATGTAAAATGTTCAGAAGCAAAATTTAATCAATTTGACATATATTGAAGATTGCATGTTACATTGTTGTATTTCTTAAAAATGTAAAGCAGCATGCTAAAAACTCGCGTATAGCAATAGTCATGTCTGTATCTTTTCTTCAAACGAATATTTATCATAAAAATTCAAAAGCTCATGCTGCTATACTGTATTGCTTGCTGGTTTAGTCACGGAATATTTTTCTTCTTCGTGAACTTTCAATCTGTTTGCCTGATCCCTCTTTTGCCGCTTTGTGAACTTCACCATTACTTCCCATGAACTCTCTGCCTTCTTAAAAGTTATGATGAAGAAGGGATATGAGTGGTATGACATTACGTGTTATTCATAAATTATCGACTTTTTAACAAGAATAATAATACGAAATTTTTACAAGTGCAGATATATATAATGTATATATACTTGATATGTTGTAGCAGTCAAGTGTACTCGCTAACGACTATAAGCTGTCACGTTTGCAATCCATGTTTTTCTTTTACTTGGTGGTTGTGAAGTTGTGATGACGATGAAGGTGATGATAACAAGGAGAGAGGGTACAACGGTCTGTCTGACTTTTTTTATTGACTTGTTCTATATTACTATCGCAGCAATTGTGTTATATATTTTTATTTTACAAGGAAAGTTGCGAAAAGACAAAATGAAGCGTTAAAAATTTACTGATAGAGCTTTCAGTGTGTATGTATATGTAATTTACATGAGAGCAGAGCATCATATCATCGTGCCCTCCAAATTACACTCTTGGAAAATGTGCTAAAATGTTCCTACGTATGTGTATTATATTTCCCTTGTGACTTACAATTTATGAACGCGTATTTTCCATGTCCTTTATGAAAATTTACAACTTCTGAAATCATTACGACTACTTCATGGAACATGGTTTTAGGTAGTATTCATTCCGTATTTAGATACACATCTCTCGTGCCTATAGACCCTTGTTTGCTTTCTACTTAGAAGAGAGGTAAATTAAATAGCAAGTATAATTAGTCTCAAATTCATGCATGGCTACATTTATATTTGAAATGATAAGGTGCACCTGGAATCCTCAAGGGGGAAATAATAAATGTCTTTGTGACTTAACATCCTTTTTTTTACTGTATCTGTATACAAAAAACAAGGTAACAAGGAAAAATACATTAAAGATACTGTGGGAGTTTATGTTTAAATTAATTTTCATCATGTTTCTCTTAATGCTTCAAGGAATGGATTTTGTATATTTATGATGTAGTAGTAGCCTCACTTAGTACAGTATCTGATTTGTAATTGATAAAAGAAATAGTGGGAAATATATATTTATTAGAAATATAAATCATTTACCCAATTCTGTCTCTGGGGAATGTAGTTCTGCCCAAAGAAGCGGAAGTGACGATGACCTAGCATACGCAAACATTACGAAAAGTTTTAAAACAATCCTCGCACAAAGAGAATTTACAAATGGGTTTTAGCTTTTCGAGTAACATAAATTTTCATAATCCATGTTTTCTGAGATGACAAAATTATAGACGAAGGAGTCGAGAGTCACACAGAGTCGATTTGCCAGTTATAAAAGGTTATTATCTGAGATCGGAGCAGTTAAAATATGTTTACATATATACCTACTCTCTCTTTCGCGCGCGCATGCATGCAGGCATCTATATCTTCATCGCAAAATATTTCCCATGACAGATTGGTTAGCGGGTGGCAAAAGCTTGTAGTCTTGAATTTGAACTATAGTTAGTAGTTACCTTTGGTTTTGTGAAGGCAGATAGGAAAAGGGGAATGTTGCGGAAGTTTTTGTTTCGTAGTGCGTCCAGTTGCAGAAGTTGCCAAGTATGATACTGTTATCTGTCAGTTGTTTCAACCAGCTAGATCTCCAGACCACACTCTTAAATTAGTTATATAAATCATTGCACAAATGATGAATGGAAAGTAGTACCTCAAGTGATATTCATGTCATGTAAAATTTATACATATTAATGTTGCTGTGCTGCAAAATATTTTAGTACATGGCTACTCCTTGTGTACACCGTTAGTACAAAACATATTTACAACACTATTTTGGGATACAGTAGTCGTGTCGTGTGAGCTGAGTTGGATACAGATTATACAGATGTTACACACATAGGTGACTGTTGTACTTTCATTTGCTCCTGTTACGTGTATTTCTCGCTTTCTCTTTTCCATCCTATCCGGGGTTTTTTGGTTTTGATCTGTTCATCACGCTGCGCGGTGTTGTACCCATCTGCACGTGTTTGAAAAAGAGCCTCCTTCGTTGTTCCAGTAATAATTAGCATAATCTAATTAACACTCGTTGCACAAGAACATCATGCCGTCACATATATCATACGTTTAGTTTATTAGTTTATCTTTAGTTTATTTCACTTACTGTTATGCATTCAGTATTGAGATGAATAGCGATACACAGTTGGGTATAATGAGCTACCAAATTAGCAACAGAAGCACTAAAACGTATGTAGGTATGCAATCCATATAAGTATGTATGTAGAGCTTGTCGGAAAGTTGCCGATTTGCCATAAGCGAAAGAATGTTTCAGAGTAAAAGTATGTGGAATGCAGATGAGTTCATAATCTTTACAGTATCTGCACTTTGAATGCTTTCATGCCGTACTGATCGTTAAAGTATTTCTGGCGTATATAACTGAAAAATGTTCATTCTCTCCATTTATTCTAGTAGCTCCTTTGTTGAGTAAATGTTAGTATAAAAGAATGAGGTGGCAAAAGAGTGATAAAAACCAGTACGGTTCTACTTTTTTTTCAGCAGCAGCCACTGGAAAGAAAGCATTTTAATTCTAGGCCACAAGCGAAATTGCAATTGACTATTATGCTTTTGTTCTGTTCCCACTCCCCCCTTTCATTTCTCATCATTTATACCCAACATTCTAAAAAATATTTTATATTCTAAAAAAATAACTTTTATAACATTATCATATCGTATTATGACGTATTGAATGCTTTAAAATTCGTTTATTTGCATAAACTTGATGAATTACCATACACCTATTCAAGTGTTTTAAAGAACTACTACTTTAAAAGAATACGAATGACTTATTATTTGTACTTAAATATTATTTCACTTTAAGCATTGAAAGTACAAGTTACTCCGGTCAGTATGAAAAAAGCAAAGTCATGTACGATTTATAGCTTTTTTCACATCTCTACTGCAACTTTTAAAAAAATGTGTTATTGTAAGCGATGATAAGTGATACATTGTTCACTTGACACGAATATTCTAAAAGAAATCGAATGAACGAGTTGTGTGTAGTCAAATATCTTTATTGACATAAGCAACTACATGGCCACTTTTATGCTTTCAATCTAATTGTCAGTTCCATCGATTGTGGTGGTATCCTCTTCCAATTTTTCACAACTTTGTACTTCCGTAATCAATCGGACACTTTGACATTCTCTTGTACACAAAAGTCAGTCATTCAGTCAGTATCAATAATAAAAAGACTTTGAAGGGCAGGTTGCAAGAGGAGTAAAATTGCTTTTTTAATCTTTCCTGTCATTTTCTGCACTTTGCTCGCCTTTTTTTCTCTCTCTCTTATATCATTTAAGTTTTCGTATGCAATATATGTATGTGGCCATGTAACATGAAACATGAAAATATCTCAGTTGCCTCAGTAATATAAAATAAGGCACTTTTTTTAACATGCTTTACGTATGTACATACCCACTATTTATGTGTTTTTGTAAAAGAGCCCACTTCTCTTTCAATTTTTCATTCCTTTGAACTATACAAGTAGACAGGATAAATGAAATGAAATTGTCAGAGCAATCCAATCGCGTCGGTGAGTAATGTTTGTCCTTGTGTAATCATTACTATTGGATTCATAAGAGGCACACCACCACCACCACCATAGCTGCAAATGGTTCCTACATGATTCTTTATAAAAACTCGTCATCTAGGTATTTGATCAGCATTACATGTGACGCGCTGTGAGCAACTCTTTTGCTGGCTTCTTTCTACCGGGAAAAGTAATTTTGTAAACTGTGTCACAATCAACTAATACTCAACCCAGCGCATGTATTGATTTAAACAAGGAGTGCTCAAAATGTGTCACCCATGAGTAGTAAATAAACAGTAATAACGTTGTTTGAAAACCATGATGGATTATACATACCTATCCAAATCCGGACCATTGTACAGCACTACATTTGTAGAGAATTAAAGGTCATTTTACCCATTGGTGCTTCTTTCTACTTTTACAAAAAAATGTGGAACTCTAGTTTATATTTCTTTCTTATTGATCGAAGTCTAGATATACGTAGGTACATATTTGAAAATGGGGGAAATGTATGCAAAAATGGAAAGCTTCAAAAGATAGTCAATGGGATTTTTTTTGGTATTTTCACATAGGAGCTCGAGGACTTAAAATACAGTTTGAGAATTCCAACGATTCGATCCACGCTTCATGCATATTATATTACTTCATTGAAAAGGATTTTATTCCCGTTTAGCTTGCTATGGTGGTTCTTGGAGTTACAGGTGCAAGGCCGAGCGATGGGGCATTTTTAGCCGTTTCTTTATAAAATTACCTGAAATTCCCAGAAACTATGCTTCAAAAGCTTCTGCCTCTTGGAAAAGTAAATATCCTGAAAGTGTTATTATGAGAGAGAGAGAGCGCGACAGAGAGACAGAGTACATGACTTGGATGGATAAATGATTGGCAACAATAAATACTCCGTAATATCCCAAAAATGTAGACAAATAGCTTTGCGCTGCTCCAACAATGTATGCTTATCTACCGTGCAAAACAGGCCAATTACGTTGATGAAAAGATCTCTTTAGATAAGTATTCAAAGCCTCAATTTAAAGATTTCCCTGCAGTATGCATTGCTTTGCAGAGCATGAAAATTACGTTATGTGATATGATAAAGTAGTACAACGTACAATATTAGGATATAAATTGCATGCAAGTGTAGTATATCCAATGCATGCATTATGCAGTCATATTTGCAATATATTTTGAAAGTAACTTTGAACTTTCTCTCAGGATAAAAAAAAAATTAATTAATATTATGAAATTTAATATTATGAAACCTAGTGAAAAGTGATGTGGACCTCTCGAGTGTCACGTTTCACCATTTATTAAATAAAAAAGTAGAAAAATTAAAAATTAAAAACTTTTCATCTGATTTAGATTTAAACAAAACGTGGGTGTGAAGAATTGATTGGCTTCAGATGATACTATATGCCCTTTCACGTTAAAAAAAAGTTTCACCGCCGAAGCAAACTTCTTGCAGCCCGAAAAGATTGAACTTATTTCCAAAAAAATTGTAAAAAACGTACCACTCTTCAAAAATGATTTTTTTATCATTTATAATGCATGCTTGAAATATTCAAGTAATTTCGAATTCATGCCCTCTAAAAATATATTCAGCTTTTATGTCACTTAATAATGAAAAATGTTTTGGCTGTAATTAAAACTTTTCATCTGATTTAGATTTAAACAAAACGTGGGTGTGAAGAATTGATTGGCTTCAGATGATACTATATGCCCTTTCACGTTAAAAAAAAGTTTCTCCACCGAAGCAAACTTCTTGCAACCAGAAAAGATTGAACTTATTTCCAAAAAAATGTAAAATACGTACCACTCTTCAAAAATGAATTTTTTATCATTTATATAATGTATGCTTGAAATATTCAAGTAATTTCGAATTCATGCCCTCTAAAAATATATTCAGCTTTTATGTCACTTAATAATGAAAAAAGTTTTGGCTGTAAATTATTTTTTATCGGTGGCTTCTTTTTAAATATACATTTACTTTTGGTAAATTGTTAGCAAAATTTAAAAAATAGTAATAATATACGCGGCCTTTGGCATCAAGTTAAAACTTTTACTGGTGACATCATGCGCCAAACATGGTTCGTTGCAGCAAAAATAAATTAAACTCTAGGTGTTCTCGGTGAAAGTTGCATTTACATTTCTATATAACCCTTTTTATGATTTTGATATGAAAGTTCAGAGGGTTTATTAGTATTATCAGGATGTATGTGAGTGTATAAATATTTAAAATTTTATGATATAGCTTAGGTATTAGATATGGTAGTAATACAGGATTTATGTTTTGAATACAAATATCTGTATCAAAACATTTTTTAAAACTTTAAGTCTAGATTTAAAAAGTTTAGTAGGTACTCTCGTATTTATGTGTTTTTTTAAAAGACGAAATATTTTGTAGTATAAATACCTACAAGTTACGGGTACGAGAGGATAAAAATAGTACAAAATAACTCAAATATAATGTGATAAAGAAAGAAAGTTAGCCTGTAGACAATTCAAGTATTGAGGTCAGGTTACAAACATCAAACTGGTGGGGAGCATCTCTGGTAGGGCTTTTGGAAAGCTAACCTGGAAGTCTACAAATCTTCAGAATAATAGAAAATGCTACAAAATTTTCAAAATGCAAGACTAAATATTGATAAATTTTAATGTAAATGTAGTTTTAGCCTACATGTAATGACTATGACTATAAAATACACTCTATGTCAGTGTCATACCTACTTTCCAATCATTGCCAACCAATTAATGAAAAGTAATTCCAGTTATGAAGAAACCGGAGATTTTTTTGTTTGGAATGTAAAAAAGCCAAAACACGGGCAACTTTTTCTTCTTTACAAAAAATAATCCAACGAAAAGCCATTTGAGAGAAAGAAAAGCAGAAAAGCGGAAATTACCTTACATAATCAGAAAATCCACACTATTCAATGCTTCATGAAGCGCACATAATAATATGTGCTATGTGTTGATGGAAACTAAGATCCATACACAGGCGTAGGGAGGATGTTACATCGTAGAAAGTTTTTTTCACCAAGTTTTCCGGCACGTTGCTTTCAATAACCGCAAAATCACCTTCCTCCTTCCAGATCTTCTTTGTATTTACATTTATATTATAATGTAAGATTTTAAGAAGTAATGCATGTTGCATTGCATTACAAAATCATGATATGTTCATCACTCAGAGAACAGAAAATAGCTTTAAGGATGTACGTAGGAACTTTTCCAAGTTCTTATTAAGATTTTAAAGATTACACATTATATTATTATTATATGCACTTGCGTTTTGTGCTGCAAAAGCACAAAACTGATTTAATAGTTATATCAACCGAGCGAACATAATTTTTTTTCATTCCCTTAATTCGCCCATGTCTTGTCTCGAAAACCACGATGAGAGCAACCGAAGCAGATAAAGACTTTTTACAGTGCACTTAATGGAAATGCATGGAAATGTGTGTAGCATACATATATACTCCTCAGCCCCTTCTCCAAACATTGCGTCACATTATTATGCATGTAGGTATATACATAGAAGGAGAAACTACGTTTATGCTGCTGGTAATGTAAATGATGATGATGATGATGAAAATAGAAACCAACTCATCCGCTTCCATCCAATTTACAGACACTGTTTCCGTCCTCCTCCGTTTGGCTTATACACACATGTCTATCTTTTCAGCTCACTTGTCTGCCAACTTGGATTACCAGTTGGAAGGAATCAAGTAGCCGTCTGATGAAGTGCGGACCGTCAAAAGAGCTGCACATAATATTTACGTCCTTCTTGGTGGGAAACACACACACACACAGTCAGTATCATTCAGTTCATTTGGGAGCTTTCCTGCATTAGTCTAGTTGCAATAAAAATTCAATATGAGTATTCGGTATTCTTTTCTCTTTTTTGTACTTTTACCGACAGAGATGGGAATGAAGAGAATGAATGCAGCACCATTATCAATACAGCAGATGCCGGATAATAAATCTGACAAGCTTGTCTTATATTTTCATCATTACATAACATTTTGACTTACTATACAGACCAGTTAGACTACAAATAGTTATAGAAGGAATACATAGAGTTTTATTTGAACTAACATAGGTAGGTATACATATGCATCATGTAAATTAAACAAGTATTTACTTCGACTAAATAAAATATTCGTACAAAAATGCTTTCATTCGAGTGACTGACAAGACTTTCTTTCAATTCCGTACTACTTCCTGATAAATGATTTTCTAATGTATTGGAAACTGACGTTTTTCTCTCTCAACGCATTTGTATTTTCCTTCAAATTCACAGCTCGTTCGAAATCGGAAGTTGAAAATTTGGCAAAAGGGTATACCAACATATTATTATCAGCTCATTCTTAACAAAGTATCTTTATGTAACCTCAAGACTTTTTCCTTACCAGCATCAGTGCAAAAGGGGTTTTCATTTTGATCCTTTAAGATTGCTTTATAATGCAACAACGTGACTGGAATTTGTTCTTTCAAATATGCAAATCGATGAAAGATTATATCCGGCTCGTTTCCGCCTTTATGCTCGAAGCGTGTATCATCAACCTTGCTCCTACAAAAACCTGTCAATAAAGTCTCGAATAGTCCTTTCTAATTTCCTGTTTCTTTTTGCTGCATAGCCTAAAAATATAATCCCTTGTGTGCACAACGTTAAGTTGATGTTCTTATTTTGAAATCCTACTCCTGCGAATTTGCATGCTTTAAACTTGCAACTTTTAAGTTAAATTATATTATGTGTGATTTTTTTGTTATACAACAAAATTAATTGAAGGTTTATAAATTTTTCACGAGATAATCTACTACTTAATTATTACATAACTGGACACTTTTGGCCCTATCCCGATAATATATTGTATTTGCTAATCAGACTCTTGATTAAAGCAGACGATGAAATATCGGAGAATGTTGTTGTGAAATGATTTCTTTCTTGATCACTTACTCAGATACTGTGCTAATTTAAAATGATTGCATCATCTAGTTGTGAAATACATTGTCAACATGAGATAATATGATAGCTTGACAATTTCTAATACTGTAGTATAGAAAGTTTTTGTCAAATTTAAAATTATGCATATACCACTCGGAATGCAAAGAAATTTTTATTTGATTTGTTATATCAACATTTTTTATTTTCAAATTAATACCAACATAGTTTTGAACTTTCAACCGATCTACTACTAGAACCAAGTTATATTCCATACATATTTTTGCTACTCTCTGCAACAAACCCCATCCTTAGCCCAGCATTTCGTGATGGTGGGACGTAGACGTAACTCAGTAGTTATGCATGCACATATATACGTTTCTTGTTTATAAATTGAATGTTGGACTGAATTCTTCTCTAGGGTTTTTCTTAACACAAGCGATACAAGTAAATAAATGAAAGAATATCAAACCATGTAACAAATACAACTACAACATCCAAGCGTTAATCCTAGAAACGAAAGGGAAAAGTTTATTGCCGGCGCGTTGCAAAATGTTACATAAATGATACATATGTGTATATCGTGACAGTCATAAATATGTGAGTACCTAAGGTGCAATTTATAGTTTATACTTTTCTAGAAACATTCAATGCAAACCATGAATGATGACTAATCCAGATCTTTCTTTACTAAAATCGAATATTATGGAATGAAAAGTCACATTGGACATTTGTTACCCAACAAGACATGAACGCATTGAATTAAGCACGTAGTAATGCTAATACCTACAAAAAATACGTATCGATAAACCTTCCTTTTTATTTCACTGAGTTCTGAGATACATGATCTAAAATTTTGCTTATATAACCTAAAATATTATCCTACTCTTACTCCTTTAATGAAGAAGTGGAATATTGTAGAAAAATCCCACACACGCTCATGAAAATCATGATGTAAATAAAATGAGTTTCATTTAAATTACACATTATCTCACGAAAACCATCATTTTATATATATATTTATAATAGGCTAGATCCTTGTGCTCCAGACCTAAATTCTCAGAATCGTATGTTATAAATAAAATGAGTTTCATTTAAATTACACATTATCTCACGAAAACCATCATTTTATATATATATTTATAATAGGCTAGATCCTTGTGCTCCAGACCTAAATTCTCAGAATCGTATGTAGCCCACTTCGAAATTGCAGATTAAAATATTGTAGCAGACTCTTGTGTCATTCACAAGGAAATGTATATGTATACGTAATTTTGATGAGACGATGATGAAAAAGGGAAGGTAGAAATTATGTATTTCAGGAAAGAATAACAACATGACAATTTTGTGTACATTGTCAAGGAGTTGTTCTGCTACAGAGAAAACTTGACTTTAGTAGACACTAGCTAATACTAATAACGAGTACCTACATGTGTACAATAACTACATGCTATTGGATGAACTATGTTAAATTAAAGACAGGCAGACTCAAAATCTAGCACAGCCAACCAACTCTCTTGGGTTGAGTTGAGGCTCCTTCATGCATGTAGAAACATCGAGCTGGAATTATAATTAAGTTCTTGTTAAGCATTTTCGTGATTTTGATCATCTTCATCGTCTTCCACCACCGTCATCCTTATGACTAACAAACAAGCAGTGTATAATACTACCAACCAAACCAGTTGAAATTGGAAACTCGAAAATGGTCACAAAACGCAACACTCTTCTGCACGAGTTAAAAAGTAAATATGCGGGATTTACCATACTGGCACGAACTTGGGAGTAAGAAAGAAAGGTAAACTTGCAAGAAGAAGACAAACATGTGTGTTGTTGTTGCTTTCTTTCAGCGTTGTTGAGTATGTTGACTTTATATTCCAGTTGTACATAC
>JAHZNC010000797.1:0-24644 GCA_027744095.1 Zhuqinia jingwanae | reverse complement strand
TCTATTCAACCACTAATAATTCACTCATTTTGTGCACCTTTTCCTTTCCCCATCACATCACCATCATCATGCCATATATATTTGGAGGAATACGCAAACACGTATCCACCATCCACCACACTTCCAAACAGACCCGATCAAATAATTTCGACACACAACAAAGTGTCGTTGTTAACTCTATGTTTATACCTATCTGGACATTACATACGTAATATTTCATGACTTGTCATTGTATTTACCATATTTATCCATATTTAGAGGGAAAGGCAATGTCTCATCATCTTTGTCATTTTTACACATTAGAAAAGTGTACAGGTACTAGTTACATATAAGAAGCAGCACGCATGCATGCACGCTTAGATTTGTCAAGATAACCCTTTTCCACTCGAAAGTATTCGTAATATATTGTGTAGGTACCTATACACATTTTCAAGTATTTTTTATGTCTGTCTGTTGTGCTGCTCATCATCATCAGCAGCAGCAGCACATATATACGGCGGCAGGTAAAAGAGAGAAATGACACAAGCGGCGACAGAATATTTGACGAGTCTTCATAAACGGATATTTAGACAGGTAGCTATGAAGAAATTAATTCAGGTGATAACCGAGAAGCCAACATAATGCCTCTCACTTGTAATAATAGAAATATTATATTATGTGTCTCTGCTTCTCCTGCCGATGGATGATGCGATGGTTTAGTGTGCTGACTTGCAAACATGTAACCAAAACGAGAAAAAAAAGCCTTTGATGTGTTGCCGCCACCAAAGAAGACGATATAATATATATATATATATATATTGAAACTTTGAGATTTCCCTGTGAAGCCTTTTCAAAATCCGTTGACTGCACAACAACAGAGAGCCAAAGAGGATCAAAAACTTCAAAACATAATGTAATGTATTACTATACACAAGAGAATGATGGCCATCATTGAGGATGATGATGAATATGATTATTATATGATGATAAAAATACCGAGAAAAAAAGAATAAGAGTCAATCCTATGTAATGTGATGATGGGCTTGGCTTTTTTTTCGTACACATCATTCGTGGTGGTAGAGTATAGGTAGATAGGCTCCCTTTTCTATTTTTCGATCTTGACTTTACACTCTCTGCTGTCTTTTTTACCCCTTTTGTTGTTGTTACGATAAATCTGTGTGGATAGAGAAAGATGTGAATGTAATCGTGTTTTCGATCAAACCCATATACATGCTTTATATCATGTAGATATGCAGTTAAATCGTGTGGCTATATGTCTGTTGAACAATATGATACTTTACTCAACAGATAATACACATATATTCTGTATATATTTATTTAAAAGGTAATAGTTATTATTATTATAATAGTTTATCATCTTTTTTATATATTTTGGTTGATAGATAGAATGAGTCAAGCTTGGCTGCTCCCTTCATATATAAGTAATCTTTGCTTTTTCTTACCTGTCCACCACCACTACCACCACCATCTCTTAAAAAAGAATACCTTTTAACCGCAAATGCTTAAGTCTGAAAAAAACCCCGATGATTCCTTAGTATTATCATCATAATATATCATATTATTAATACTAGATTGATATTGCTCGCACAGGTAAAAAAAATTAAAACCTGTGAAGTAAGCAAATTATTCGTGTCCATTCAATTGAGGATTTTTGTGTGTATGGACTACTACACTCTCTCTGTGAAGTTGTATGGGTGCATATAAAAACATGAATATTGATTTGATAATGCCGGCAAGTTTTTACTCTGGTTGTACTACCTACTACTACTAGTGCTTGTACAACAGCAGGTAATAATGAAAATGAGGTAGATAACATATATAATAAGCGTATGTAACATTCAAGAGGAAGAAATTATATAATAGACAGATATACTGTTGGACATTTTGCTACATTCTTCTTTTTAAATGCACTCACATACCAAACATTTATACATAAACACACACACTTGATAGCACATCACTGAGCAGCTAATATTCAAAGTGAAGCCGACGTATGGCTTGTTAATTGGCTAATAAATGTGAAATGCTGAATGGCTTGTTATTATGAGGATTTTGAGGATGACTCTCCAATATACATATTATATACTATGTATTCAGTGAGCTGAATTAAAAAAGAGCTCAATCATTATCCAATGTCAGTGTGTTCAACAAAAAAAATAGATGAAAAGAATAATGGGCATTCAATATTGTGCCTAACTCATGTAATTTGTGTACTATGCATTTTCTGTGATCAAAACTGACACGACATTTTGCACAAAAAAAAAGCTGGGTCAACACAACTCTAGTTGTAGTCGTAATATATCGCATACAAGCATAGACTTGTAAAAAAAGGGACGTTTAATAGTAGTAGTGAGACAATTCAAGGAAGTGATGACTAAGCCCTTTAGGCTGTGCTTTTTCAAGGGAATCTTGATACGGTTACTCGTGACCTCCACCTATTGCTGCAGCCATACGACATGATGTCATTAGAACAATTTTTTTATGTTCATATTTATTATTGCCCTTAATTTGTATAATGTTTATTTATTCCAAATTTATTTCTTTGTAATTCTCTAAATGATTGAAGGAAAATTGTTTAGCAGATGAATGGTTATATAGCAAGGTGCTCGAAAAAAAATATACGACGACCCCAAACTGAATTATTGTTTTACCGTTTCTTCTAGTATAATTCCTTATACTACATTTCTTTACTACTCATCAGCAGCAGCAACAGCAACAACACACGGGAAAACCTTATTTTTAATGTAGTCAGCAGAAAACGGACTTGTGTGTGTATATGTTTTTTTCTTTGAGAGAGTAAAATAGATTCTTAAGAAATGGTTGCTGTCAAGTTTGTGAGAGAACATTTTGAAATGTTGTCGAGAACAAAGTCAATCCAAGTTGACTTGACTCGGCTGACTTTTCAGCGTCTGTCTGCTATTTTACCTCATTTCATGAAGTTTATTGCTGTCTGTTCACGTTTACCTCTCTCATTCTTCTTCTTCTTCGTTTTCTTGTACAGTTCAGAAATTAGCTTTAATAGAATCGAATCTACTACTCCCAAGAATAAAAATGGTAAAACAACAACCAATTGATATACCTGTGTTTATAGTTTAAACCAACCACAATAACATATCATCATCACGCATCATATTATGCATCATGCATGCTAAGCTGTGATATAACTGGACCATGCACTCACTCATCATCATCATCATCATTCTTGTCTTTTTTTTATCATTCTTCTCAGTTTGCTTATGAAAAATTCATTCAAAAACAAAATTTAATAAAAAAATGCTGGTGGTGATACGCATATTGTAAAAAAATGTATTCAAGGACCCATATATATTTTTATGTCTGCAAAGTGAGGAGACAACAATGATGATGAGTGTATGATGAGCATTTGTAAAAATTACTCTTAAACGAAGGTTCTGACTTTAAATGAGAAAAACAAAAGACGAAGGAAAAAAAATTGCATCATGCATGCTAAGCTGTGATATAACTGGACCATGCACTCACTCATCATCATCATCATCATTCTTGTATTTTTTATCATTCTTCTCAGTTTGCTTATGAAAAATTCATTCAAAAACAAAACTTAATAAAAAAAATACTGGTGGTGATGGTGATACGCATATTGTAAAAAAATGTATTCAAGGACCCATATATATTTTTTATGTCTGCAAAGTGAGGAGACAACAATGATGATGAGTGTATGATGAGCATTTTGTAAAAATTACTCTTAAACGAAGGTTCTGACTTTAAATGAGAAAAACAAAAGACGAAGAAAAAAAATCATTTAATTTTTTTAAAGTTTTTATCCTTCCTCTTTTCCCTTTCAGTTTTGTATCTTCTTCTTGTTGCCAAATTGCACATCGAGACAAAAAAAAACAATCCCATTTTGGTACTTTAGCAATATACCAAACGTGTAATAATAATATTATTATTTCTTCACGACTGAATGGCTGATGTATTGAGGAGAATATGAGCTTGTGGTGGCGACTGGCCATTAAATCTCTCTGTCCTGTCTGCCGACGTTTTTGACTGACTGCATGACTTTGACTATTGTTATTTGTTGTGAATGACTGGAAAAAAGCTGTCTAAGTGATGGTGATGGTGGTAGATGTAGAGAGGGAATTTAAGTGAGTGATCCAAGGGTCAGTTTTGTAGGTTTCTCCGTAACTCTGACATAAAGCTCATTATTTGTATTTCCTAAATAATGTACACACACCAGACCAATACACATAAACATCATCATCATCATCATCATCTCCTCATCCACATCCTATTTTTTCTGCTCACTTTTACTCCACCATTGAAACTTTTGCCCCGATGTTCGGAATGATTGAATGCTTCGTCCAGAAGCCAGGTTATATGTTATACCATCCATCTCACCATTTTTACTCACTTAATTGTGCACTCTTTTTCCGTCCCATTTCCTGTCTTTCTCTCTCCAAAACTGCCGTGTTGTTTCAATATATAAGAAAAGGAGAAGCAGAGAATCCAATTCAAATATTGTGTGGGTATAAGGTAGATTATCTGAATTGCTTAGAGTGTCGGGGACTTGTTCAAGCAAAATAAAAGTGTAAAAAGTTATTTCGTATATATATATTTCCATCCATGTTTGCTATTAGGGTTCATGATCATCATCATCATCACAGTAATAACAATGATGACGATGAAGAACAGGGGAAATAAGGAAACAAGCGGAAATTACGCACATTTACGTCTGCCGGTACGGTACGACCATCATCATCATTTTAGTTGCTCTCTTTTTTCGATTGTTCTATTATTGTCGGTCGTCGGTAGCTTATGCTGTGTTAGTTTTGTTGTTATTCTTTTCTTACGGAATAATAATACCTGACTTCTTGGAAAGGAATATTTTTTTTTGACTATACTATTTTCGTACCCAAAGTTTGGCCAGTTAAAGTCATTCACATGATGACTCTTTTTTCTGTGTTGCGTCTGGTTTTTCTCTCTAAATTACGTGTACACATTATGTACGTAGGCACATTTTTTTGTTTACATGCATGGTTTTAAAACATACTGACATGATCACATAATGTGAATTCCAAGGTGAGGTGTATACGCACATTCACGGAAATGTCTACCACTCTCTCACACACCTATGTAGGTTATACGGTTATACCCCATCCGTTCATCCATATATATACCTACTACACTTGCACTTGGTGCCGACATTCGTGAAGGTAATTCATTGTAATCATAAGGCAAAAAGTTACATAATTTCTCTTCAACATAGTTCAAGTTGTGTAGCAGCAGCAGTAGTAGTAGTAGTAGTAGTAGTTATTGTGACGTTGTTGTTGTTTTTGTTGTTCAGAGGTAATAATATCGGCAGTAAGGATAAAATATGATTCTTTTCTCCCTTTATTTTGTGTTTTATACAGTGAAAATTGGGCCTTCTCCTCTACTTGTTTATTTTCTCCCTCTCTGTCTCTCTTGACAGACTTAACTGAACCTTAATTCATGTGATAACTACCACGTACATATTATCCATCAAGTTGAAAATTTCTTTGTAACGTGGTAATAGACAATTTCTAGCTCAACTTCTGCTCTTGTTCGTATTATGGTTATTGTACACTGTATCCACAAATCTGCTGTGATGATGAGAGAGAGAGGGTTATTATTTTTGCTCCCTCAAAATGTAACGTGAAATCTTGGTTTATGTACGTAAATATGGTACCTACACGTAATCTCCTACTTCTTGTGGGTACGTTTGCCGACTGACTGGAATTTTTTATCGTCATTCCTGTGGTTCTTCTTTGTACTTCTTCTGGAACTACTACTATAATATTTTTTTAGCGTAGAGTCCTTACATTTGACTACTAGAGAATTTTTAAGATAAGGAATTTTTTTGGTATATAAATTGTCCTGATCAAGGATCCTCTTGGATTTTTGATCATCATCATCATCATCCTACCAGCAAAAGTACCAGTCTGTGTAGTAGTGTATCACCCCATTTATCCCCCAAAATCTGATAATGGATAAAAGTCGTGAGCTCAACAACAGCAACAGAAACATGGAAAACTACACTACACGTTAGTATCTACAATGTATGCATGTATCTCTCATCCTAGTTGGGGGAGAGGATTGAATAAAAATAGGCAAATAAGCTGCAGGCCTCAAAACAGATTTGGTGGTATAGGTAATAATATTCCCAAATTTTCTCAGCAAGATTCACTAAAAAAAATATTTTTTGGTGTGAGTAATCGTGCATTTTACATAATATATGTTTTGTTTAGAGGTGTTTAGATCTTTGTCATGTATGTAGGTAGGTATACTTGTACATCATGTATTGTGCTCATAAATAAAACACAATAGACAAAAGGAATGTACCCCCAGAAGAAGTGATATCTTATCATCATGTGATGTGGATAATAATGATGATGATGATGAGATTGAAAATGATGCCTGCAATGACCCTACAAACTATTTGAAACAATGTGTAATATATACAATACCCATTATCTTTTCCTTCTTGAAAAAATGAACTTGCAGCAGCAAGAGTACTTATGATAATAAAAAAGCAAGCAGATTTCATTATCAAATTCTTACGTGTAAAATGTTCTGCCCATTCATCTATTGCATTGCATCCTCGTCATCATCATCATCATCATAACCGCATAAGATCCTTTTTTCTCCATTTTTGTTGCACAGACAGACAGAAATCCTGTTTCTGATTATTCGCGGAAAGTTTTTTTTTTCAACTGTGGGAACTATTAGTCATAAATAATTTTAATAACTATTCGAA
The DNA here is from genome assembly GCA_027744095.1 of Zhuqinia jingwanae. NCBI lineage: Eukaryota > Metazoa > Arthropoda > Collembola > Entomobryomorpha > Paronellidae > Zhuqinia > Zhuqinia jingwanae. The sequence goes on along the minus strand of JAHZNC010000797.1, from coordinate 17,893 downwards.
AAAGAGTAGTGTGTATAAAATAGCGAATAAGGCTGTATGTATGTATGTCTATATAAAGGATGAACTGTTGCCGTGAGCCTTTGACCGTTTTTTCTTCTTCATTTGATACCACAAGCAAAGCTCACTTCGGCAAAGAAAAAAAAACAGCAACAATATCAACTCAAAAAAGAAAAATGGACATACAAGTATATAAAGTCGACGTGCAAATGTACATTTCTTATGATTTATCGCTTAAACCCGCGAAACTTGCAAAGTGAAGTGTCAAATCGCTTCTCGGTCTCTACATTCATGAGCTCATAACTCCGACATTCATTCTTTTTACGGCTAAAATCCTGGCGTCAGTGCAATGGACCAAGAAACATTAGAGAAAAAAAGGCAAGGTGAAATATAAATATGTTATCCAAGAAGAAGACGACGACGGCATGGCATATTATGAAAAAAGCAGAAGACTTGCTGTTTTGCACGAGCTGTTGTGTAGTATGAAAAAACCTGCATGCATATAAATATAAGTGAGTATATACTACATAGCATGTATCGATATAACCCAACAGAGCATTAGTACTGCTCAAGGGTGTTGTTACACCGTTTTATATGAGAATAGTATATAAATATGTACTTGTAAAAAAAAGAGTAGGCGAGAGGAAGGCATACATATATATGAGATACACACCTATTAACATCTGGAAATGCAGAGTAAAAAAATGATGCCTTGAAATATATATATAGTTTGTATTGTATGCACAATGCACACTATACAACTTTTAAGCCTGTTTCATTTTCATTTATTACCTTCATTTTGTTTAGTATGTATATTATATATTATGCTACCTCTTCTCGTTAAAACAAAAACAAGAGCAAAAAAATAATGAACAATACAATACATTTTTTTCGTGGAATACTACTACTCCTCAGAGGACACAGTCAGTTTGTCAGTTGCTCTTTTGCTGGTCATACTCTATCAAGCTGGCAATGAGCTGCTGCTGCCGACGACGACGTTTGCTTTGTTGCTACTGTAAAGGGTGCACTGCTACTACTGCATATAAAAACAAAAATGTAATAAGAACTTAAAATTATTACGAGCATGTGCTCGTGTGATATATTTTATGAATATATATGGGTTATACATTTTTTTCTTTATATATGCACACATACAACACATATTATAAATATATGAGTTTATAAGAATGGATATAGCGCATATCTTTGATCAAGTTTGTTTTGTGCAGAAAACTGCCTGAAAGGGAAACTTGTGAGCAACAACCAAAGTAAATACACAAACACGGCAAAGCCGATAAATGAGCCCGCGAGCAGTAGTAGAAAAGAATTTAAAAGAAAAATAAGGATCATGCTCATAGAAGAGAAAAAACAAAAGCTTTTGAGTTTTTTGTATATTATGTCAGCAACCAGGCGAAACGACTGACTTATTCTTTAAGAAAAAAAAAATTGTGTGGTATAAATAGGCAGTCTTTTTTTCCTTTTTAACTCTTGCGATAATACTAGAAACAAAAACAACAGCAGTGAAAAGTACACAGGAGCTATGCCTTTTTGCCTTTTGCTCTCCGTCCTCACATCTTTCTTCTCCTCTCTCGCTCGCAGTGCTCGCTAAAAAGTTACTGTTTGTTTGCGTGATGGGGGCAGGAAAGAGTCAAGACAGTTAAACAAAAGCTTTTGAATTTTTTGTATATTATGTCAGCAACCAGGCGAAACGACTGACTTATTCTTTAAGAAAAAAAAATTTGTGTGGTATAAATAGGCAGTCTTTTTTTCCTTTTTAACTCTTGCGATAATACTAGAAACAAAAACAATAACAGCAGTGAAAAGTATACAGGAGCTATGCTTTTTTGCCTTTTGCTCTCCGTCCTCACATCTTTCTTCTCCTCTCTCGCTCGCAGTGCTCGCTAAAAAGTTACTGTTTGTTTGCGTGATGGGGGCAGGAAAGAGTCAAGACAGTCAAATCGGAATCGAACGTCGCTAGTCTAGACAATAATGAACGAGCAAACAATTAGCACACACAAATATACATACAAATATACTGAAAAATGCATTCATTATATATTATGCTTATACCGAGAGAGTGAAATAAAAAATGAACATATATATAGGGGGAGAAATTAAACTTCTTACTAAATTTTACTACAAGTTATGGAGAAAAACGATTATAATATATAATATAAAAAGTCAGGTGAGAAGACCTTTTTATTATTGTGTGTATATATGTGTGTGTGTGTGTGTGAGTAGATTTTTTTAGATATGCATGTACCTATTCAAAGAATCATAAAACTGTGTGAGCGCAAGCATGCAAAAAATAATAATAAATGGAATTGTTCTGTTCTGTTGGGTACTTGCACAAAAATAAATACTAAATGCGCACACGATTTTATTAAGCAGTATGAGCAGCAGCACAACGTGTAAGATGATGATGGAGTGCCCGGAATTATTAAGAATTTCACAGAAAATGATTTTCATCAAGATCTTTATATTTAGCAGCCGCAGCTAACACCAACACCATATTATTCAATATTATTTATATGGAGCAACAGAAGTAGCAGAAATATAAAAGGATGAAATTCTATGAAACAAACCTGTTATGAGAAATATATATGTGTACGTATGTATGTATGTATAATGCTTGTGTAATTGCTTCTTTGTTATGACCAAGCTCACTCTGATATAAACTGTGTGTGTAATTGTAATCAATAAATGAAAATTCTTCAGAATTCAGAAATAGTGTGTTTACGTGTAAAGCATAAAATATAATAGGTAGGTGCCTATATATACTACATGTGCACATGTACATGCGAGTGCCAGTAGTGCCGCCACTCTTTTCCGGCACATCACCAGGAGATTCGCAAAGTTTCGTAGAAATTAATCTAGATTGGCATCATTACATGAAATAACCATTTTAAAAGGGAATATAAGGTAGTGTGAGATAAGATAAATCTTCAAATTAAAAACAAAATTGTTGCTCCTCTCATATAATATGATTATGTATAGTTCTTTCTACTACTGTTATTATAAATACATGGAATTACATACATACGTACGTGCATTAGTAGTAATACAAGGATCCATTGAAACTTAATTTTCCTAACAAAGTTTCACACAAGATTTGTAGATTCATTCAGGTGTGAAATTTCCTTTCCTCGCTCAATATAAAACACAGCTTGAGTTCCTACAAAATAAAGGATACAACAACCTCCCGTGTCAAATTTCACTTTCAATAATAATGAACCTCAAATACATACACACACAAAAATATGTACTACTACTACTTGTCCTTTTTTTTGTCCACTTTGCTGTCTTAAAGAAGATTTTGTCCCTTGATAATAATAATAACACAAAGCTAAAAGGGGATTATAAGCTTTTTGAAAATTTAATCTTAAGTTGTAACTTGTTAAAAGTGTGCTTTAAAGTGTTTGTGTTCGCAGTAAATCTTATATACATTTTACAAGTACACACATTGTAACAATCAGGCAAAGAGACACACACGGGAAAAGCAAATAATTTTGTTGGAGAGAGAGAGAGAGGAAGAAGCATATAGCACACATTTACATTTTACATACATAAGTTGAATGAATGAATCTGCTGTTTAGGGACAATTTGAAAAAAGAGCATTTAAGGATTACACTACAGCTCATTGTTAATAATGGATGTAAGTTTATACACTATGCACTCGATCTTCTTTATAAAATGAAGATGTAATCCCTTCCTAAATCCTCTTTTTTTTTCTAATTCAATTCAGAAGAGTCTGCGTGGGAGCTCACAGAGAGTTTATATTAACCGTACTAAAAGAAATATACAAGGATCATTTAATCAGTAAAAATATATCACACCATTTAAAATTCTTTACAAGATAAATAGAAAGATAAAAAAGAGCACAACCACCACCATACAGCATATCACGCTAATAAACTTTTTTCCTTTTACTTTTTCTTAGTTTTTTTTTCTTCTCCTTCCTCGTACATCAACAACAGCAAGCAAAGCAAAAACACCTCTCTTGTGTTTTGTTTTTCTTACAGAGATTTTTTTCTTTGCTTTGCTGGTTTCATTGCCAAGTTTGATGTATGTATATATACCTACTCGATAGAAAATACGTATACGATAACCTTTTTTATTGAATCATGCGACATAAAATTACCTATACTTCTTGTGTGCAGTAGTAGTAGCAGTAGTGGCAATAATACCGCACAGCACACAAAACAAAGAAAACTCACATTCAACATTAAATGAATTTTTGTACAGTGAATTTTTTCTTCCTTTTCTATTCATCCATTTAAATACACTTGTGCTTAATCTTGCGTATATATTAGGCATACATTTACAATATGTATGCATGTCTCAATTTACCTTTAAGCGGATTTTTATTTTTGGAATAAGAGAGGACCAAAGATAATCCTTAAAGATCTTCAAATAATGTACCATATCTTTTTTGTCTATCTATTATGATCAATGTATAATAGTAGTTGTAATAATAGCAAAAAAAATGCATTTTTTCCTTCGTTTTCTTACGTAGGTGTATAGTTGCATTATTACGTTTTTATACTACACAAGTTCAAATCATCATAAATTTTTTTTTGTATTTAATGACAAAGAAATGATGCGTTAGAACACGAAAAGATTTTTTTGTCTGCTCTCAGCAAGGTTGATTAGTCTTCTCCGTCATTACTCTACGTCGACTCAGATTCGTCGATACATATTTTTTTCAAATCATCTTCTTCTTCTTTTCTTTTCGTTTCATACAATATTCGTGTAAAATGATAATAATACTAAAATAATGTGATTCTTTAAGTAGATTAGAGACTTATTCTTTTTTGGCAAATAAGCAGCAATACTAGAAAATACTTGGATTCGACACTAGAGAAGTAATAAAGTAATGTGTTTGTACACTAACCTTGAATTAAATCACCTAACAAAAAAATTCAAGATGATGAGCAATTGTATAAAAAAATATATATGTATTATTTTGACAAACAACAATAATAATATAATAAAAATTGGACGGATAAGATAATAACACTTTTTTTGTCAGGTAGGTATATATTTTTTTATTCTACGGAATTTTTTTGGTTGTCGTTGTTGGCTTATTGCCGTATTGCATGATGAGAAGAGGATTATTTAGATATGTTACAAAAATATTATTGCATGCCTGTAAATATACAGCGTAATCTCTCTCTCTCCCTCTCTCTCAAGAGACCCATTAAAAGAAGCATGGCTGCTTAAAAAAAGTATACAGATATTGTATATGTGTGCCGCGCTGCTCTGCTGCTGTGGTGTTTTTTTTTGGTGCAGTTTTGATGCATGGCGAATCAATGAGTTATGATTTGTTCGTGTAGGTAAGTTCAGGTGGGTTGGACTGGATCGAGCGATGCCCTGCTGTTGCTGCTGCTGCTGCTAGAAGCGCTTCTTCGGTGGTGTGTTACTCGCCATTAACGTTACAGCTTTTTACTCGAGAGAGAGAGAGAGAGAGAGAGTACATCAGCAAACTCTGCCATTTAAAATATTTTCCATGCATGTCTACATTTGTAGTACAGTAAGACCAACCTCGTGGGTATATCTTCGTTTTTTTTGGCTCAGTAGTACAAAATTTCAGTGTCTTATCTGTGAAGTGTGTAAACTGACAGCCTATAAATGCATTACAGGTGCATATAATAAAGTGTCATTTTTCATCTTATTATAAAACTAGCATTAATCCAAATTGAAATTTAAAAAAAAATTAAATTTACGATTTTTTTTCAATCTGGTGCAACTTTTCTTTCTCTCTTCTTCTTCTTCTTCCTCTTAATCAGATTGGTTTTAATAGGATGGGACACGAAAGAAAACGAGCTCAACTCAAATCTCTCTCTCTCTCTCTCTCTGCCTACTGTAAAGTACATAGTATGATATGATATGATAATAATGATTATAACTCAGGGAAAATTCAAACTAGAAAAGTACTGCTGCTGCAGTAAGGTAGGTAGATGATATACAAAAAAAGCAAACTGTGAAAAAACAAGTGTACAAGAAGAGGCTTTTGAGGCTGATGATGATGATGATGAGATTGTATCATAAATATGCGTAATATCATCATGAGGCACATTATAAAAATATTCATTAATATTTTTTGATACCAAACAACAATAACAGCAACTAGGCTCATGATGATGAGATTGTATCATAAATATGCGTAATATCATCATGAGGCACATTATAAAAATATTCATTAATATTTTTTGATACCAAACAACAATAACAGCAACACACGAACAAACGAAACCAGAATAGAGTTACATGAAGGAATGCATAGGTATATAAATTTTATATTGATAATGTACATAATAATAGGTATATACACATATTTTTATATTAACAAATATTATATTTATAGGATCATAGAACAGCAAGAGACAAGACACGTTATTTAACACAAGCCAAAGTGTTATACTCATCTTGCATAAAATACATAATATCAGAAAAAAGCACACACTCTAAGAAAACTTGCAAGTTTTATAGGAGCAGCAAGCCAAGTGTTGTGTGTGTAGTACTAGTGTAACCTGCATCATCATCATCATCATCCTGATCGTCGTCTTGGTCGTCGTCGTCGTCGTAGCTCGTTCGCTCATCTCGTTTATTCACTTTTTTTTATTATTACTTACAATCATTATTCCTATTAGTTATATCCATATAATATTATTATTAAGTGGATTATTTTTCTTTATGATTACTATTATTCCATTCAGTTATGCTAAGAAAGGGTTGGCTCAGCTTTTTAACAGGGGTTAAAACAGATAATTTCCTCGACCAAATTCTTGTAATTTTCAAAATAATTATTGTAATCATAATGATAATAAAAAAAAGGTTGAATATAAAGGAGAGAAAGAAGAGAGGGAATGTTTTATAGTAATAATAATTAGACATATATATTCTGTACAAGGTCTGCGCGTGAAGAGGCAATAAATTATTTGTGACGACGAGAAAAGAAGAGAGTAAAAGGAGAAGATCGATGGACAGATATACTATAATAATAATAATACACACTCTACTAGTATCAGAAGAACACATTTACAAAGCACAAGTTGTGATATGTTATATAAAAGTAGTAAAAAAAATGTATGTAAGCAAGTAGAGATGAGTAGATTGGTACACAAAGCTGGGAATCTTGTACCATCATCAGCAACAAGAGTAACAAGAAACCATATATTCGCAGTATTCACAAGATTGTATAGATTTACCAAGGAATTTAATAGGTTAAAAAAAGTGGAAAAGAGAAGAGAACTTTCCTGTGTTTTGTTTCATTATTTTTTGTTACACCACCACCGCCATAGCACCATCGTATATAGCAAGATAGCTGAGGAGTTATTGGATAATAATGGGAATTGCTATCAAAATTCAATAGCAAAAGTGGAGAAAAATGTATGTATACATCTTACCTACCTACCTATATGCATGATTATTAGACTAGGACACAATGTACTGCATACATTCATATTGGGTACCATTTTTTTGCAATGCGAAACTCGGTATCTACTTATTTTTTCGGTATTTTTCCAACAACTTTTTCGTCAAGTTGAGCTGCTTGCCTTGCAAACTAGCAACCACCACCACCTGATGCCTGTGCCAATTTACTGAGGTTTACAACATTTGAGTAGTGAGATGAGTGAGTAGTGGCAGCAGTAGTGCTGTAGCAGCTATATTCAATTCTGGTTTGGTTTCTATTATTATTATGTTGCATTCCTGCTACCTGCCTGCCTGCTTGCTCACACTGCACCCAAAAGTTACTAAATTAGAACTCTCGCAGAAAAAAGAAAACTATCTACTTAATCCAGTGGAAAATCTTGAGCACTTGAGTCATTGATATAACCGGAGATTTAGTTAATTAGAAAAGCAAAGAGAGAATGAGAATGCTGCTGCTGCTGCTGCTGCGTGTTCTTGGTTTTTTGTCTACCTGTCTTCTTCAGAATTGCATGAAATTGTCTACCTGTTTTTGTGTACCACATGTTTCTCCTTTGGACGGATTGCCATCAACCATCCATATTTTAATACCAAGAAAAAAAGACGTGCTATTCTCTTCTTGTAAAAATGCATTTATCTCTGCGTATTGTCTAATAGATACCAAAACTTATGATGATCATGATCATGATGATAATGTATACTACTATGTAATATGATCACGATGATGATGATGGTGCTAAGCGTGCATAAAATTGAGCTGTGAACGTGAGTTAAACCTGCGCTTTTGTTTTTTCTGGTGATATCATGGTCTCTCCTCTCTTTTTTGCTTCGTGACAATACTATTGAGTCTTAATAGTCTTGACTGGATAGTTATGGAATTATCGTGTAGACTCATACAAAATACAAAATTCACTGCTTAAAACTTCGTGCACAAAAAAAATTCCATCAATTATTCACTTTTCTTTTGATTTACATTCAAATAAAAATTAAATTTGACGTTTATTTTTTTTGTCTTAAAATCCCCAAAAAAATAAGTTGAAGGAAAGGTGTAATGTACAGTGCACTGCACACATTATACACTTTTGTCACAAAAGTGAAATTTGAGATGGGAAAATGTTACGGTAGACCTCTCTATTTTCAGTTTGTCGATGACCATGTCAAACGATACTGTTGTCTCGACAACGTTCCGCTTCATTCACATTACTGAGCACACACACACACACATTTGACTGGTTGTCGAAATGTGATACATATTTTTTCACACGGTCGTTTTAATAATATCATCATCATCATAATCATAATCATCAAACTAAAAAAAATCATAATGTGTATATTATATCTTATCTTATCTTGAGCATCAAAAACCTCATAAAAGGTAGTTCAATATATTATGCAAAATAATGGTCGTCGTTCGACTCAAAAGAGTAGTCAGTCATTCTTTCCAATGGTAATTGTTTGAATTGTCTCATTTTGTATACACATTATACCTACTATAAAGTAAATGTTGCTTGATCATCGTCGTTATTATCGCATTACAAATCATGATATTATTATGCCGAATGCCGGCTCTCATTCAACCTGCTATACATTACAGTTCCGTTCCTTATGGAATGGATGATAATAATATAAAAAAATGTGGATGCCTTATAGTGAGACCATAGCGCATATTATGTATATGTATGTACATATTCATTGTCACAGTCATGGAGTGAGATCAAAGAAAAGCGAAAAAATGCCTCAAGATATCATATTATCATCATAACACCATTATTACGCTAATTTATATATATAATATGTATGTATGCATTTTATTATTATTATTATATATTTTTTATTATCCTTTCTGATGCGGCGTCGGCGGTGGTGGTGGTATGATTTCTTCTGTGATGCATGCATCTACAGTAAAAATAAGCATTACGCTTGCATAATGAGATAGTATTGTTTTTTTTTCTTTAAAAAATCACTTTACTTGACTTTTGTGATACTATGTAAATAAAACAGGAAGCTACTTTCTTGGTCTTATTCATGTCGTTATAATACCATTCTCTGTGAGTATGTGGAACATGTATAAAAGCGCATTTTGTTTGTCGATAATACCAAGACATTAGTATTACATGTAATCTGTATCATTGAAGTCACAAAGGTCATAGAGCATTTCTCTTTCAATTGTTATCTTACTCTAAAATATGCTTAATGTAAACAAGAAACTGAGGGGAAAAGGGTTAAAAAAAATGACTATGTACATATGCTGTATGTGTACTGGAAAAAGTGTATGAACCCTTCCAACTTTATTTTACCATAATATTCTCATAATAATTGGAATGAGGATGCAAATTGAGGGAATCCGGTGCATTCATTAAGTTTTATGGTTGTTTACAGATGGTATATATAGTGTGTATAATAATAATATGGCAAATGGATGATGGTACGGGGAGAAGAAAGGGGGATGAATATATACATAACACACCATGCCACCACACATGCAATACAATAGACCATTTGCAAATAAAAAGAGAGTATACATATCTGGCAGCTTTTTAAATGTATATATGTTATGTGCCAGAGTACTGTATTGTGTATTCTATTTTGAAAAGTTTATTTAAAAGTTGGCATAAAAGAAGGAAACATTAAAATACGGTTGAAAAAAAATGAAGACATACATAGTTTGGTTTGGTAGCATTATGGAAAAAAATATAAATATCTATTTTTTTTGCAGAGGGTGAGGGTAAATATTGCCAGCTTTTTTTCTGTATGATTTTTCCTTCTAACAAGCGTGGTAATATTATATGCATGCGTTCACAGTTACACTACTTAAATTTTACTACCATATTTTTTTGACTTTCTGTTGTCCTTTCTTTTTGTGTATATCATCATCCTTGTTGTAGTCACCAGTGCCCCGTAAAAAGCTTTAAAAATGTGAAATGATGTTGTTGATGATGATGATGACTTCAGCTTCGATCTTTCGACGAAGCTACAAGAAGAGGGGTTTAGTGCGAAAAACTTGTGATACGATGACGGTGGTGATGGTGTTGTATAGGATACAATGCAATTGTATAATGTACGCAGACACACACTTTTGGTACACATAAGATTTTTTTCATTTCTCTTTTTACTGCACAATAATGCTTTTTTGTGAATATATGTATATATGTTATATATATATATGTGGCAAATGGCATGAGATGAGGATAAAGTGCAAAAGTGTAGTAAGGCGATAGAGTAGTGGAAGTGGTTGAGCATATCATAATGTTCCTCTCTTTCTCTCGAATTACATTGAACATGAGCTTGGGGTTTTATGGGGTTGACAGTGAGGTACTTTGAGGATGATTTGTGTTCTTTTGGCGGTCGGTCGGTCTGTAACCCAGCAGGAGTTCGACATCAATTGTCTGCTTCTTCAAAGATGTGTTGAGGGTTCTATTTGGGGTCTTTTTGCTTCTGTCTTGCTTTATGTATATATATTTATATGTATGTATTTGTGCGAGTATATATACCTAACTTACTCGTTTTTCGTCATCATTTTCATCATCATTAGCAGTGGCAACAGAAGTGAAACCAAAGTATAGCTTCATCAGAAAATAAAAGAGAGAGATATTGTGTCATTGTAGCTCACCACCGAGAGAGAGGATGATGATAATAATGGTGAGATGATCATGATGATGATGATGAGATGATTCTCGTTCCCCCATTCGAAATCTTGTACACCATCAAAAAAAATATATATCCGAAAGATAACATTACCTTTTCACTGGATTGAATCAAAGCTACTCCAAAACCACACACTCTGGATATTTATTTAATCCAGCGGATTTCTAAACGTAACACAACAAACAAACTCTATTCATTATTACTAGACTACTACTGGTTGGACATTTGACTCTGTTTGAAGGGCTTGTTCCAAACCAAAATAATAATAATAATAATAAAATGTGTGGACAAGAAACACCATAAATGTATGTACATGATGTTACTTTTACCGATGAGTACATAGTAATGTCATTAAATCATGGCAATAATGGCAAAGTGCACTTTTATTTCAGTTTGTTACAAATTCATATTCGATACTTTTAACGTGCTTATCTCCATCCAAAAAGTCAAAAAGTTGTATTGATTATTGTGTATCTTCCGTCGTCGTCGTTGTATATCCTACATTACATTTTCAAAACAGGCGTTAAATAAGTGCTCTCTCGCTCTCCTCATTCATCTTCTTTTTCTTTATCATTATCAGCGCAACGACCATCACCGTTTCAGTTGAATTATAACAGGAAAATTAGAGGAAAGAGAGTAGAAAATGGAAGGATATTATATTATCTTTGAACTCGTCCAACGCACACACACACACAAGCACATCCAGAAAATTGAAATGGGAAATGACAAAAGGGGTCATATGTCTAATTGGGAGGAATTTTGTTCGCACAGATTACTCCTCATGATGAGCAAGGCAACCAGCTAATGACTTTCCTCGTGACGAAGTGAACAGTTTTGAACTAACGACTCAATGAGGACTTTTGCTATTTAGCCTTTTTTTCCTTGACACAAGCTTTGGTCGTCTTATTTCTCTCTGGAGAATATTTTTTGTACAAAAAAACTGACGTTAAAATTTTCAAGTCGCACATATACAAAAACATGTAAACATTTAAGTCTGAACACAATTTTTCTCTCTCTTTATTCGTATTTTACTCTCTGGTTAAAAGAAAAATTATATTTCTTTTGTAGGCAATAATCATATCATATCACCTTCATATAATAACATCCTATTTAAGTCTGAACACAATTTTTCTCTCTCTTTATTCGTATTTTACTCTCTGGTTAAAAGAAAAATTATATTTATTTTGTAGGCAATAATCATATCATATCACCTTCATATAATAACATCCAACGACTGTATATCATGTTGGTTGCATTTTTTAGTATTTGTTTTGTTGCTTTTTATTATCATAATTTATTTACTTTGCCACATTGTATTCTACTCTGTTGCCCAAGGCTTTCCAGTGCAATAAGAACAGAAGCCGCGATAAAAAAATATATATTTTATATAGCCAATGGATGATTATCAACCCTGTATCCATGTTGTTCCAACACCACCAAGAGTAAAAATTTCTACCCCGTTTGGTGCGTCATCATCATCATCATCAACATCATCATCACAGGGTTAAAGCTACTTTTGATTAGGCAGCTCCCTCATTTTTAGCAGAAAGGCAACTTTTGGCTTCATTCCTACCATATTCATGTTGTTGATGATGGTGATGATGATGATGATACTTCGTTAACGAATCTCTACTGCTTCTACTACTACTACGACGACGACGACGACTCCACACAACTTTTATACAGAAAACTGTGATATCGTGAGACTGACTGGAAGTAAAAAAGAATTTTTACAACTTATATATACTTACTTATTATACTACTACTTCTACTCATGATGAAGTTTCTCTGTTACTTTTTATCATCACAGAATCTTCTTCACTATCTCTTTCTTCCTTTGAAATTCAAGAAGAAGAGAAAAAAAGTAAAAGAGAGAGAGAGAGAGAATGATGATGATGATTGTGTGGGTATATAGTAGTATATAATGTTTTATAATGCCCGTGTAGAATTAGGTATGTTGCTCTATCTCTCTCTCTCCGTCTGTTGTTGCTGCTTCTACTAAAACAAAATGAGAGAGATAGGGTTAACGAATAACGAGCAACGCTCGTTGATTATTAGCCTTATTAGCCGTAACTAAAAGAGACAATATGGGGGAAAAGGAGAGCTTTTAATGGACTTGAAGTTGGCTCGTTTCTTCTTCTCGCTCGTCTCTCTCTCTCTCTCTCTCTCTGATTATTTCAATACAAATGAAAAAACGATGTTGGATGTGCGCATTCTTTTCCTCTTTTTTTACTCCTTGCTCACACAGGCCTAATTGCTACAAAGTGTATCTTTACAACAGGACCATAAAATTGTACTATGTAGACAATATAAAAAAAAACATAATTCTGTGTGAGCCTTGATTCTTTTTATTAAGCATCTATATGTATTTTTATATTATATATGATCTCTAATGGACTTGTCTATAAAAGTATCCGTATACCTACATAATGCATACTCCTTGATTGTTAAAAAGAATCATGGTTGATTCCGACTCTGACTTTTAACTTGATATGCAGAGCTGGACTATAAGCTAGGTTGAATGAAGGGAGAGAGAGGAAAAAACGAAAAAACTCTGATCCAACAGTTAAAAAAAAAAACGTGCCAGGGAATGGTGACGATGAAGAGGCATACCTTTGGATTATACAAAAAAGTTCCAGCAAAAGTCTCTCTCTCTCTCTCTCTCTCTTTTGTAAACTGGTATTTTCTGTAGAGAAGGGAGGAAGATTTTTTTTCTGTGTGTTTAATAAAACCTGGAATGATGAAGCAATGGAACTCGGATGGAAATAAAAGAGTGTGCTTTTTTATATGCGATCAATTCGGTAAAAGTGGGCGTGCATTTCCAATGGAATCCCAATTAATTGATAGGCGATTTGGCGATAAATGAGGCCGTTTGACGTGTCTCTCTCCTAAGCTATTCTAGCTTGAGGAGAAAAAAAAAAGATTCTTGATTACACATAAACCAGTCGGACTAAACACACATACAAAAAAAAAGAGATATAGACAAAGTTTTCCTCAATTTGACATTTGTACTCTTTTAATTCATGTTTGGTGTGTGTATGTGTGTACATAAAAGGTACACAAAAAACATGGTATTTAGTCATATGGGTGCAACCACATACATGTATAGGAGGTATGTGAATAGAAAACATTTTCTACGATTTATAGATTAGCTTAACCCAGTAAACGTGTGTGAGTGCGTTATATCTAGATTTAAAAAAATACTGCTACTGGTTTTAATAGAAATTGGAATATCTCCGAGAGTAGAAGTAAGAGAAATGTTCGGTTAATTTTTTTTATCAACTCTCTTTTTTTGCCAAATATAATTTATTATGCATGTAAGGTTCCAAGTTCTCATTCGTTAAAATTCTACAAAATTCTTTCCAGTAGTAGCAAATGAATTCCTGATCCACTACCACTACTGTACTATATGTACATGCTTAAAGTATACTTGATTTTCTGTTCTTCTTGTCTTCTGACTGTGACATTTACATTTTTTCTGTGAAGTTTGCTTTTTGTATGTTGACTCAAAAAAAAATGCTAGAATCCTGCTGCTCCTACGAGTAAAAATGTTGTATAATAATAAAGCATAGAAGATGGAATTTATAATAATAAGAGTTACATATATCACCAACGAGTGACACACGAGCAAATGCAAATTGAAAGTGGAGATGTCAAGCAAAAAAAATGAGCTCACTACTACTTTTGCTCTCTGCTGCTGCTGCTGTTATGTTGTTGCGGTGTAGAATAACATTTAGACTTGTCTTTACCATCCAACCATTCATACATGCATATATACATATATATTGGCGATGCGACACGATGTGAGAACAACTTGAGAAATATTCTTGTATAAAAAAAAGTTTTTTTTTGTGCTTGAAATAGTATACTTGTGGGTAGGGGCATTAGGTTTCTCAAATGTTGTGTATTTGCATTCAAAAAAGTCATTTCTCGTTGACCTGTCACGTGTTGGCTCCACCTCTTTTTAGTATCAAGTCTTGACTGCTTCCTCTATGAAGAGTTTTCGGTTACGGTTACATAAGATGTATACCATGCTGTAAATCAGATAAATAAGTCAAGTGGAGAGAGAGAGAGAGAGAAGAAAAAAGTTTTACAAATGCAGAAGCCGTAGAAGTCAAGTCAAGTCAGAAAAAAGGAAGCTACCAAACAAAAATACAAAAGTGCACTGCACTCAATATTTTTTTCTGTATTCTTTTTTTCTGTATGCTCTTCTCACTCTGCTATAATTCCCTTCGAAGAATTCTTGCAACCTTTAAGGCGGAGCACGAGTGATGTTGTCAGCTATTCAGAGAAACATGCTACTTTTGCTTCGTTTCATTCTTGAATAATAATGTACTCATCGGTGAAGGTCGTTCTACTAAAAATGGTTTTTTTCTTCTTCCATTCATAGTAAAAATTATATATTTCAAGTTTACACATTTGGTAAATTACTATTATTGTGATATAATGATTATTATTATGATGATGACTACATATATGACCTTTATATTGTGACCATGTTTGGAGTTTTGAAGAGCTTTAATGTTTATTCTATGATGCCTTCATATAAGCAATTATATTTAGCTGTTCTGTTGACAGTTGATTTTTGCTCCTCAAATAGGTAATAATTCAAAGGATTTAAAATTTGTCCAGCCTTCAAAAGAATATTCATTAAAGTCGGCATTTCTTTTAACATGGCAGCTCACAGAAAAGTCTGTCAATAAAGTTGACAGATTTTTTTTGCTTTCAAATCTTTCTTCACTCTTTTTGTATGTTGGATGTCATGTCACAATATGTGTGACTTTTTCACCATTCAAATCTTTAACTTTTATGCTTTTGTACTTAGTAAATATTCTATACCTTTACGTCTCGATACACTTGGTCTATTTTGTTTGACCACAAGATCAAAAATATTCTTAAAATATATTCAAAGCAATAACCTGATTATGTACACCCTGTTGGTTCATCTTAGATAAAATATCTATCGATTGTGCGTTTAATGCGTATCATTCGACGTGTAAAGTACTCAAAGTACTACAAAAGATGATTTGAAGTGTGAAAAGTGTACAAATGGGGATTCAAATCACACCTTTAGATTGAGCTTTTTATACTATAAATATTTATCAATATTATGGTATCTTATTTATAGTCATATCAGATATAACAACTCCAACAATAAAAGTTCAACTCATTTTATTAGTAATCTTTTTATAGGACAATATTGAGTGATGATAGTATGAAATAATTTATCTGGGAACGCTCATAAATATGTATTTATTAGTCAAAGAAGAATTATTTTACTATTATTTGTGCATTTATGTACAGCTAGCACCGTTTTTTATACTAAATTACATACTATTCAAATCAAAATCCAGCATTTACAACAGTGGAGTAGAGAACTGAAAGAAAATTTTATTTATGTAATACGCATACAATGTAATGTACAGTATATGCATTTATGTTAGCAAAGCTTTTCTCTTTACAAACAAAATTGTTGACTGAGCTTTCGAGTCGATTTCTGCTTACAATTTATTCATGAAAATGTGTTGGTAGAAAGTGTAAACAGAGTGAAAATAGAGGTTTCTGCAGTAATCATTCATGTTCTGCATTGTGTGGTGCACCACTAAAACTGAACACGAATATGAAAGCCATTTGTAAGCGCATTTATGTACAGGTAATGAACACAACACATACTGCCAATTTTTGGTGTGTGTGAGCGAGAGAAAGGACAATTTAAACAAGTGGTCATAGACATACGACAAGATGCATATTTCATGCAAGTGTGAAAATACGAATGTGTACATTTTCTAACGGTGTGTGTTGTGTGTGTATGTGGTTGGTGATGGACGGCGTTTTTGCATTCCACAAGCACCACTGGTTGACTCCCTGTTTAATTTAGATGTACATAAATGGACACACTTTTCATGCATGAATGAGTGACCAATATGGCTGGTTGAGGAAGAAAGATAAGCGACGCCAAAAAATATATTTTTTAATGATAGGTAGACATAATATGCACAAACATGTCCATCATAAGAGTTCTGCAATTAAATTTAAATATTCTGCTAGAAAAAAATGTGACGCTTCATTGAATCCTCATAAACACTATTTATTTATCAATAAAATTTATGGTTGTAGATTTTACGTTGTTGTTTAATTACTGTTGTTTGCTTGCACGACATTAATTCTATACGGGCTGATTTATGATTGCACATAGGCAGGCATACCACCACCATCATAATATTTAAATAGATACTTTTATTGCTCTACAGCAAATAAAGCAAACAAGCATTTCAATCTTGTTGTTTTTTTATATTTTTTATCATCCCCCTCTATGGGGTTAGGTCCTCCGACTTCAGCTATAAATCACCCAAATGTAACCTCAGCCTCCATTCCCACTTCAGGCACTGCAGCAATCTCTGGAAACGGGAGCACGGCGCACTCTGCATCCCTTCCCCATGGTGGTGTATCCATCCTCAGCGCTGCTCAACGAAGTCTCGCATCCTCAGTCTCTGTCTCATCCGCCAATCATAACACTTACAACAGAACCCCGGTCTCTTCCTCGTGCGCTGCTACACCCGGCTATGGAGCTGATCTCTATTTCCACGGGTAATTAAATTAGCCATAACATAACATATATATTACATATTATATAGCTTAGCTATAAAACTATTAAAATCCTTTACAACCTAACTACATTGTGGTTAGTAGAAGACAGAATATATTATTATGCGTACGTGATTTTTTTACACGTTCTGCATCCTTTTTTAAACCAGAGAGAATAAAATATCCCATTTGACATGGTTAATGATCACGCGCACATAGGACAAGTTATGAGTAG
>JAHZNC010000796.1:0-17890 GCA_027744095.1 Zhuqinia jingwanae | reverse complement strand
ATCCCTTTCTTGTTTTTGCTCTTGTACCTACCTGTCTCTCTCTGGCTGCAAAACAAACGCTGCTAGAAAATAGGTACGTGGAATATATGGGCAACCTCGTCGGTATGGGTTTGCGGGCTAACTTTAAAGAGCTTTAGGTTTCAGATTTGCAGACTTATAGGTAGTGAAAAAAAGCTACCTATCTTGTTGCAGGTACTGAAACACACAGGTATACAAACAGCACGATGATGGGGTTGGTTGGGGTATTCAGTTCAATGTATGTATGTACACATGTACGTTGTCGGTGAAGTTTAAAGGTGTTTTTCTATGTATATCATGTATAAAGTTAACAGCAAAAAAATCCCCTCAAAGCTTACATGATGATATGAAGCAAAGCATATGTAGTCTAAAATCATAGCATGCATATAATGTTGTTACTCGTATATATGTAGGTATTTTGATATATCAATGTTTAGGGTTAGGAATAATTTTTTGCTTGGTGGTGGAAGGTGGAAAGCGTAACTGTCACGAGACTAGTAGAGGAATAATCTTATAGTGTGTAAATACTATGAACATGTGTATGAATGCATCATATCTAAATATTTACTTACCTTCAATAATATACAATGTGAGAATACCTTTGCTCATTAGATCACAATTTTTTAAAAGCCAAACATACATACACCATCAAACACTGTTGTGTTTGTGTCTGTTGTGTGTGAGTGCTGCTATGATTCTCATGATCACCGTAATGTAGCTTTCGTATAAGTACATCATTTCTTACAGCTGAGAACACTCAAAAAATCGTAGATAATATATGTTTTTTTACATCACTATTGTACTCTCTGTGATTCTATTATTGTTTTATTACACTTTCAAGACGTTCAACGTACAATCATTGTACTACAATGCATGCATATATAATGATAATGTGCATGCATATCGTGTGTAAACGGCGATGGTGATGACGACGATGATGATGAGAAGGAGATATTTTTGCGTATTCACATTCTCACTAAAAAGAAGATATATAGAGTCTTCTCTTTTTTTTCTCCCTCTCTCATCCAATCTTCCCGTAAACAAGTGATTAGTTCACAGTTTTAAACAAACGAATGTGCCAGCAGCTGCTCCTTAAATATTTTAATTAAAGAAGATGTAAAGTGTGCAGTGTGTACCGCTCAGAGTAGTGCAATTGCCGCATCAGTTTTTTTGTATTAAGGATTTAGTGATTAAAAGTGAAGATTGCGGTGCATTTAAGGTTCTGTATGTGGTCAGTGCAATATAATACACCATCAAATAATATATACACCCTTTCTCCTAAAAACCAAATATCATTCAAGTGCAGTGCTAAAAACGTGATTAAGTTTATACATGAATCGTTCCTAATAAAAAAAATCAATACGAGAATATATATATATATATACATATATTGTTTACTTATTGACTGAGGCTGTTTAAATGTTAAAGTGTGTAATATATTTTCAATGTGGAAATAAGATGAACAAAGGAAGAAGAAAATAATAAACGAGGTAATTAGCTCAAATTTTTGTTGATTTTATTTTCCGAATCAGATGATAAGATTAAATTTAATCCAATTATGTCTAACATACAAGCCATAAATCTTTGTTTTTGTATCGGAGAACAGGAGTGAAAACAAAATATCAACTTTTGACGTTTTTATATACCCTGATCGGTTGAGGAAACCTTGCAATCAATTAGGTTAATTCAGGAACAATTTACTTTACTGATACATATATTGTCAAAGTATATATTTGTGCTAGCGGAAAGCAGTATACATTACTATGCAAAGTAGAAACAAATAAAATAATCATATCTTGTGCCTCTGGAACGATATTCCACACGTGTCAATTATTATTATTACTATTTGACGGGCATATGAAATAATTGCACACGTGCTAATGTATTTAGCTGAGCTTTATTCAATTCACACAAGTCTACACAGCTGTAATAAAAGACATGAAAAAATGCAATCCAGAGAACTGTACCAGTATTTACACGCGGGAGTTGGATTGCAAGTTGGAAACAATTTTATGCTTTTATTATATCCACATTGTCAAGTTGAAAATGTGTGCTGGGAAAAGAGAACAGTACACTTGAACAATGTAATAATTATAACTTTTGTCTTCAAATGCAACGGTCAAGTTATGTAGTAAACAGGAAACACAAAACACATTCATGCCTGTCAAGTGCGAAGATAGCCTACAAGAAAAACATGCAAGCACAAAAAAAAGTATAACAGACAGTTGCACAGTGATTACATGGAACTTCCTGTGAAACATGTAATAAATTGCTCTCTGCATGCACTTGCGTAGTAGCATCATTCATCATCATCGTGCTCCTCCTCATATCATAAATTCTCTGCGTCAAGTTCCCATTACATTGTGAGTCCAGTTCAAAAAGGGAAAAGGGTTATTACCTAAAATACTCATCTACTTTATTTTTCTCAAGCATATAAAAAGCAGGATGTATAGTAGATTACGAAGAAAATGGAATGCTTTCCAGGCAAAACACTTCTTTAAAAGCTTCATCGCCCCAATGCAGCTTTTATCATGAAAATAAAAATAATAATGACAATAAACATTGTTACTTTTTTTATGGTAACAACAACGAAGATAACAAAAAATATCCACCTATTCATGTTTGTATAAAATGCATAAAATTATGCGTAAAAATTCCGAGGCTTATTAGCATACTTTTACTCACAGATTTCATCATTTTTTTTCAAAGGTGCAATTCAGTCAACACTGTGACATTACTACTACCACTACTATCATCTCTTTACAAAGAAATTTTCTTGCATTCAACCACACAATAACAGCAACCAGTAAAATATTAATTTTTGTTGGGAGAACCCAAACTTCAACTCATTTAATTTGTCTTTTTATTCACTCTCTTCTTCTTGCAGTCCTCTCTCTCACATACATTTAATGATTTTGTTTTGCAAATAAATGAATTGTAATTTGTACGTCTTTTATGGTTAGAGGTGCTTTGCATTGCATACCACATGCAATAAGTAAGTGTAATCATGTATGCCGTGAGTGGTGGTAAAAAATCGTAACAGACTCACCGGTTTGTTGAGGACTCAAAAATGAGTACCACATTCTTGCATACTAGATTTATTAGACATTATTTATACCTGTAGAGATATTTTAACACGTTGTACTACACACACACACACACAACTTGGATTTGTTGTTTGTGAGTGTGTTTATATATAAATATTATTTATGCATTCCCTTTGGCTCACTGGCCTCTCAGCCTACTTTTAAGTGTGTGATATGTGCGTATAGAAAAAGAAATACACATAGTATCTTTTCATCTTAAATTGTTGTTAATATTATTCTTACATATTATTACATTACAATTTTTTAACAGCAGAGCGCAGAAAAAAGAGGCACATCATCAGTCAGCACCAACCAAAAGGGACATGTTTGTAGTTTCTCTCCGACACTACATCCTCTTTATATGAGAATTTTGTTTGAAAAAAAAAGTGGTTTACTCCGTGTGACAGTAGCAAAAGTATTTATGCGGTGAAATGCACTTCAACAAGCATAATAATAATAATAATATAAATACCAAATATATATTAATGCAAGTGGCAAGAATTCAATGGAGCGCACATTGTAACTTTGTAGCAATAAATGAATGAATGAATACTTGCATGTGCATTTATCTCATATCACTTTGCTTTCAACTTTTACAATCATTATTCATTACTAGACGGTGATTGTTGTGCATGTATGTACACTGTCACAACAATACTTGCCATCCTTGTTTTTTCTTCTTCTTCTTTTTATTCACATTAATATGCTTAGTGGTAGTATGTATTACTAGCCTAGTTATTAAAAAAAGTTGTTTGAAATGCTCATTCCACATTTTTATATGAAAATTAAGTACGTGTCTTCAAAAAATGCCTACAACAAGAACTTAAAAGTTGTAACCAATGCACAAACTAGATGCAATATGGCTATCTCAATCACATAATAATAATAATTAATTTTTTTAATTTTTCTAAATGCACTAGTGCGTTTATAGTGTAATTATACCGTGTCACTGTCAAATGTACTACATGCTTTTTATGTACATTATGCTATGCACTGTTAAGAGTCTAAGAGAACTCGTACAAACGTGTAGGCATTCATGTATACAGCCACTTAGTCGGACATGAAATCAGAAATGAAATGAAGTCCCCATTAATTTCATCTTAACAACCTTTCTCGTGTACGCATTGTTCATCAATAAAGTAGGGCCGGCTTTCAGGACATTAGCAACTGACAACTTGATTATATATACATTTCTCTTCTCATTCGGTAGATAAGGATAACCGCTGAAAATGAGTGTCAATTCTATTTGCTTTTATACTTATAGAATGAGCATGAATAATTTATATGGATTTAGCACATGGCGAACTTAAAAGATACGTTCATATTTACTGATTTCTGGGTATCTTCTTTTACCCTACAAAGATGAACTTTTGCCGGTGTTAAAAGGGGTACAAATTGTATCTGGATACGTTTTACTTTTTACTAGTGATTCGTTATTGTTGGGATGTTCAAGTGGAAAATTATTGTTTCCTAATAATATTTACATATACAAATAACAATATAAATAAATATATACATTATTATATATTAGGTAATACCAACAAATAAAAAAAATACACAAAGTGGTTAATTACATTTAAATTGGCATATAATCATGGGTTGGTATTGCGTAAACTGCGTATAGGTATTATAATATACTACCTGCAATAATTTCGCATTACATTTGCTGGTAAAATATAATGATATACACGCGAACGGGAGTATGACGAAACTTTAATAATTATGCTTGATAGCTTTTTTTAATAGTTTAACCATAAAATAACTTTTTCTTTTGATTTTTTTTAAACAGCGGGCCAAATGGAAAGACGACCACGTTTACTACATTTGACCATGATGGCGATTCAAGAATTAAGGATAAAATGGACATTACATTTTTCGACAAGATTTTCCACGACTGATTTTTCACATTGCAGCAAACTTACTTATTGATGATGTGTATGAGAGTACATGTTATAATATACTACCTGCAATAATTTCGCATTACATTTGCTGGTAAAATATAATGATATACACGCGAACGGGAGTATGACGAAACTCTAATAATTATGCTTGATAGCTTTTTTAATAGTTTAACAAAATAATAACTTTTTCTTTTGATTTTTTTTAAACAGCGGGCCAAATGGAAAGAAGACCACGTTTACTACATTTGACCATGATGGCGATTCAAGAATTAAGGATAAAATGGGCATTACATTTTTCGACAAGATTTTCCACGACTGATTTTTCACATTGCAGCAAACTTACTTATTGATGATGTGTATGAGAGTACATGTAATAATATCAAAGGCTTCACTGGTGCATGGTTTTTCCATCAACATCTTTAAACCTTGAACTCCCAAAAAAATGAAACCATGTAGTTTATTACTGCAAGCAAGACACTGACATTTTAGCTCTTAATTCTGTGAAAAATTCCTTCTATGTTTACACAATCGTATTTAAATGTATCTTATTGATACATTAAAGAAAGTTTGTGTTTAGTGAAGAGTGAATCCGGCCTTCTTCGTCGCAATTGAAGAGGCTTCATGGATACAGCAGCAGCAGAAGAGAGCAATGATACCCTTCAGAATAGTTTCGTGGCTCCTGTGGTAAGTACTTTCGTTCCAAAAAAAGGTTTTGTGATTTTCATGTTTCATAATAAATGATGGTGGGTATGAACCAGGAAGACGAAGCAGTTTATTCATATAAGCGATACAAAAAAAAGATACAAAACAAACTTTTGTTTTACAGTCCAGCAAATAAATAAATAGTGCGAGATATAAAAACAAAAGCTGTCCTTACATGGATAATAAACACATTGTTTACTGAATACACTGTATTATTGTAAGTTGTAGTAGCAGTAATCTTCCATAATTCCATCCATATATTATACACTGTAGTATACAGAAATCAATAAACCTTTTCTTGTGCATTGATCTGAGTTATGAAATATTCCAAATGATTCGTCATCCAAAAAACCAGTCTAAACTATATCAGGCAACAAGGGTTTCTTTAGCACTTAATCCCTTTACATAAATTTCGTACAAGCATAATAATAATAATAGTATGCGTTCACACATTTCTTGTACTTTGAACATAAAGTCAGAAAGTGCTTTTTTTCATTATTTTTTAGACATAAACATATTATACATATCTACATCCGCTGAAGAAGCCAGACTATACATAAATACTATTATGTGTTTATACGTGTGTTCGTTATGACTTATGACTCATTACAAGAAGGGTCGTTGTCTGCCATTATTATTATACAAGGAACTTACACATTTGACAAAATTGAATCAATAATGTGCTTGAATGCATATATGTACATGCATACGTTTATATGCATCTTACACAAGCTCATGCATTACCCTATGTTTTCATAACACAAGTGACCTGCATTTTTGTTGTTTAAGCAATATTTCTTGTGGCCATTCTTTTTTCGTCGATTATGGTTAGTTCTAGACATTAAATATCAACAAAAAAATACTATAATCTCATCAAGAACTGTCGAAATGAGAAAACATGTGTAACTACATTTTCTTTACTGATGGAAACCATAAAGCATTTATCTATGTATCTGTTTGCTCTTGTTATGAGGAAATACTTGTTTACTGAATAAAAACGGTCTGTAATTTAAGCTAATAGTCAAAACGTCGAAAGGCTGGATTACAGTAGATTTACGAAATATAAGGAAAAACGTATGCGGTAGCGTAGCATATTATTATGCAGTGCCATGTGGCTTTCTTCAATTTTGCAATTTCTGCAATAATACATTTAGGTATTGAGTAAGGCGGAATACAATGAGAAATGAATATACCTAATTCACAAATTATAAATTTGTGCTGTATCATGCTTACAACTGCTGAATGCGAATTCTCAACTTATTTGACATTTGAAGCATTTTTTGTACATATATGAAACTTTAAAAGTTATGAGAAGGAATTAATGAACTTGTTTTCGTGGAGCAGCAGCGGGATAATTACTTCTTCCGTTAATTCCTACCGTGTCATTACACAACTTTGTCGACATTTTCTACACCGTATCAAATGTCAAAATCTACAGAACAAAGAAAGATTGTGAGAAATCAGCATTTTGGTACAAGAAAATCGTATATGAAATTATATTATAAATCATATTATGTGCCTTTATAGCCAAAACCACGAAATATATCCACGGATAGAAAAGTAACGTTGCGTATGGGCATGCGCATGGATGATGATCATAATCATCAATCACTTCAATCGAATGTGCAATTCATTTTATTCCAATACATGTTGACTATATACTATATAATGCAAACATATAATTACCCTTGACATTAGCCAGTATGTTCATTCAAGGACACCAATTTCACGCTTTTCGCGTGAAAACAATGTACTTTGTACAGGTCCAGGTTTATACATGACTCTTTTTTTTTACAGTTTATGGTAGAATGAGTTCAAAGCACAATGCGACATTTTTTTATTGCTCAGACTGACTATGACCGACTATCCCAATTCCAATCTGTGACATTTTCATACGCATTTTGAAATAATCAACTTGTTACATGTTACATTAGGTTATGCACCAATATCAATACCAATATTTGTTTTTGTAATTAGCAAATAAATGTATAAATTCATTTAATCAAAACCTTACTTTTCGTCAACATAAAAATTATAAAAATGTTCGCAGAACATTTGTAATGGATTGAATTTATTTGCCTCTTTTGTCCTCTGCTTGGGTTCTCTTTATGCAAGTGTCGCATTCAGTGGATATAAATACAATTGATTAGGTATTACATAAATATACACTATGAGATTGGTTTGTTTGTAATAATGATGATGATGATGATGATGAGCATGGTCAAAAGCCATATAAAAATAAATGAACTTCATATGTATTTAATTAAAGCTCGGTTATGACATTTTGAAATAGTGCTATTTAGTAAGTTCAACTCGTAATAAAATAGTTACTGCAAGGACAAAATCATAAAATAAATGAATTGCGCAAATTACTGTTAGCCAATGAAATAGTACATCTAAAATAATATGACTACTAAGTCAAGTCACAAGTTTGTAAGTGTTAATACCGTATAATTTACCATGTAAAAAATCATACCTAGTAATACCTAATTTTAAACATATCCAAATAAGAAATTAATTCCTTATTGGACAAACAAAATCTTCAATNTGTAAGTGTTAATACCGTATAATTTACAATGTAAAAAAATCATATATAGTAATACCTAATTTTAAACATATCCAAATAAGAAATTAATTCCTTATTGGACAAACAAAATCTTCAATCTTTTACCAATTTTAGCATAAAAGAACAAACAAATTGCTTGTTTACTAAAATGGATATGATATTGAGTCAATATTATTGACCGAAACACACAAGCTATTACCAAAATCAAACATGGTCAGCTATTTAAATTCATACAAATAAATGCGCAAAAAATATATTTTCCGTACTCCGAAGCATACTATTGAAAATAAATTATGTATTATTTCTATATACGTTTAAAAAGCGTCAGATGTGTAATTGGAGATGATTTACGTATCAACCAATAAAACATGAACCGCGTACGCACAGTCGTATAAAAGCTGTCAATTATGGCTATGCCGTTATGTTGTATGTATGTCTATTTTATGTATGTGCACAATTATTCATATGTGCTGAAAAGTAAAATCCAACATTACATAATGTACAAGTACAAATGAATACAAACAAATAACTGTCTCTACTGGAATGAATAGCAAAATGTATAAAAAAATGTAGTAAAAAATATACAGATGGTATAGATTATCCTGAGTTAAATATTATGCAGAATGGACAGCAAATTTAACGTTCCAAACTGAATGCCTGTGCATGCAGAGCAGAGCACATTACATTATTATTATTAGCTCTATACTATTCGCCGCACTTTATTGACTTCAGTTAAATTCATTACTCTATCGACATCATTTTTGGTTCATTTGATTTGATTATTCACTCATGTTCATGTTCCATGGCCATGGCTAGAAAATTCTGACCTCAACTGCAATTAAGAGTATTATTATATGATGATGACAGTGGACTTCAGCTTCTTTTTTTTTTTAGCTTGGTGATACTTCATGACAGGAGATAAAAAAACGTATCTATCTAGTTAGAGGCATCAATTCTACATATATGCATAAATATTGCACAGAGTACGAACATAAAATCATGCACATCTGTTAACAATTCAACCAAAATTAGATGTCGTGCCAGTTGATACTTCCCCAGCAGTATGATCATAACCATTAGGCGTCAAATAACACAAAATACCTAACTTGTCGAAAATTTAAATATCATACAAATTTTTAAGCTGATGAAATATGAGAAATACATTGGAAAAATATCCATCATACGATTGATTGCTAGTTTGGTATGCATACAAATAATACTTGCATGTCACAAGTGGAACAATAAATTCAAGTATGGAAACGGAATTTCATTTTGAAACTTTCGTGCAAGCATTTTTAGTATGTAAATACATACAATAATACATATTATGTACGACCGGTGAAATCGACGAGCAGACGCAGATTAAATAATATTAATATTTAATACAGGAACCTAGTTCAGTTGTACCAATTTGTGTATGTCTTACACACATATGTATTTGCACAGGGCATACAATAATGTTATCTTGTAGGGGCTGCTTATTGCCACATTTTATTTAAGCTGTTGTTAAATATCAAATATGTATCATATTTAAACTTTTACTTGAGTCAATTTACGTCTGCATCCAACATCTCCTAAACATTCCACCTCTTTCCAAGTAATTTTGTTCAAATTACATGGGTATAGTATAACTGGAGGCAGGCAGGCGCACTACTACGCAAGCTGAAAGACGCCAGAGTTTGGATGAGGAATTGAAACAATTTTTTTCTATTCCCAATTATGTTCAATTTTCATCATTGGTAGCCAACACCAGCACAATAATAATAATTATTAGAGTTTGTTCAGCAGAGTTCAATAATAGTAATATATTTGTTGCTATATTTAGCTAGCGAGCTATTGGAAAAGGGTATCAAACAAGTGGAATATTTGTACAGTTTTTTCATTTTTTACACGGGACAGACTATATTGCGCATTGTAAACATATAATTGCAACCTGTGAAGAATGTTGGGAGGCGACTGTGGAAAACGCTCACGCTTTGGATTAGGAGACAGAAATTTACAATCAGTAAAAATGAGTTTTGCTCTTGTGTTGAATCTTCTTCTGCAGCAGATTTAGGAGCTAATTGTGTACTGTGTTGTCAATCTTTTGTACACATATTATATTTAGTGCTCACTCGCACAGTTGCATTTACATATTATGCATACATTTTTGTGCATGCAAATTCAGTGATTATATAAAACTCTGTATCTGTCGACTTTGAAATGATAATGAAATTTAATTGACTCAAGTCCACAAAAAACGGAACAACGTTATTTTTAGTTTGTAAACTGAAGGCAAAAAAAAATCTAGCGATAACAACAACTCAAAGTTCAGTAATTAAACACATTTGTATAAGATGCATACCTACCCATATGTGCATTCTTGTAGGTAATATTATTATACATAATATACACATAAACCCTGTTCAGAGTTTAGATAAGAATGTGAGTTCAACTCCCGATTCCTTTTCCTTACGAACCCCAAGAAATACAATTGCTTCTTTATTGCTGACTTCACACAGCATAACATTGGTATTGGGTATCAATGATTGTGCTGCGACAAAGGAAGCCTTCTCCATGCTCTCTTCGGAATTGGATCACAAAAATAGAAGGAATGAGTAATTTGACGTAGACTAGCAAACAAACCAACTAGGGAAAAAACGAATGGATCGTGTCTCTTCCTTTGGGTCCAGCAAACAGTTCAATAAAAATACTCTCAGAAGAAAGACCGCAACTAAAATGTGTCTCTGGTGAAGTTACTGCACACACGACTGGGAGTATAATATATTTTGTGACTTGTGACGTACGAGAATTCTAGTGAAAATACAAAAATACGATACTCAATCACTTCCATCAAAATTGTGTATCCGCGATCCACTGGCATGTGCGCAGTGTTACTTTTTTGTTTACTCAGTTTACCAAAAATAAATAAAACTGTGAAAACTGTTAACAAATTTATTATATGCAAAGTTGGTTGGGAGAACGAGCGTGGTGATATTATCGTTCCTCTGCTATGAAAATAATATTATGACTCTCTTTTGTTGTTTTCTGTCGTCATATGTCATAATCATGATATTATGATGACGAATGTTTGATATTAATCTTTTTCGAGAGCAACATGACCAGAAAAAGCGAGAGAACTAGAGAATAATATACAAATATTGAATATATGACTCGAGAAGAATTTCATAGGAAAGTTTTTCTAGTCCACTAAACTCTCAAGCTAATTTAACGACAACGACAGTAGTGAGTGGAGTGGTCGTCTTTATATTTTATTTAACCTATCATGCAGATGCTGATGACATATTTCAGCTTGTGGAAGAATTAGAAAAAGTTAAAAATGAGAGATATAATAAAAATGACAAGTGTGTGTTAGATCATCTACTACTTACTCCCCATTCCGTACTTTGTTGCTAATAACAAGTAACCGAGCTTAATTTCTATTCACATTTTTCTTTGTACCCAACTCACTTATTACGTGTTTTCGTTCATGGCCATCAAGCATCTTTACACAACGTGCTGAGATTGACAAAGACGTTCATAACAACTTGTTTGCGTGGTGGTTTGGTTGGTGCAAGTGTAAAGTAGAAAGATGTGAGTACATCTTGCATGAAATGGAACAATACCGCACAGTTTTACACACAACATACATACATACTTATACCGATTATTTGATGCAGTACGAGTTGTTAATATTATTATATAGTTGTGTGATATATTATTATTATTATGTATGTATGTATACAAAAAGTTAATTACTAAAATCCTATCCAAATATTATATTTCTATCTTTGCCCGTGAATGCGTAAAAAGATTGCGTCAACAAAAATTCATCGAGTCTGAGCACTTCTTTAAATATTACCTAACTAGAAGAAATCGATAGCGCTATACTGTACTGTATAATATTATACAGCGATATTATTATGTTAGTATCTTTAGCACAGCAACAAATTTTATATCTTCAAGCAAAAGTTGAAGAAAGTATAAAGAAGAGTAATAATGGAGCAGTTTATAATCATCATGATAGCAATGATGTCAAAAATGAATGTAGACAAGAGGAGACTATTAATAATAAAAAGAATGGTTATGAGAAGGATCCGTCAAAATGTGATGATGTCATTAGGATCCAGGTCCCAGAGAAGAGTTCATTCTCAAAGTCAAATCAGTTTTCTCAGCGAGACCAGCAAAAAGGGAAAGGGGATGCGTATGATGACGCATTCCAGAACGAGTGTTGTGCAAGTGCCAAATGTTTTCCATTGTTTTGGAAAACAAAAAACAGTAAAACAGAGTGTCACAAACAGAAAAAATCACCACCAGTATTCATGAAGAAGGTATAATTCATACATACTACTATATAGCCATATGCACAAACTTTGCATGCAAAATTTGGCGAAGGGCAAAATACTATATCAGTTTCATAATAAGGAATGTATTCCAAGCTGGAACCATGTATAAAGTTACGCTTCGTACTCTCCTAGTTTACCATCAAAAAGTGAAAGCTTATGTACATTGTTCATTTGTAAACGTTATTTGTTGTTGTGATTTATGTAGGATAACTGCCGGTTTTGGGGGGAAGAGAAGGAGAAGAATGCGATATGGGGAATTTACTTGAAGAAAGTTCGATATCAAAGGCCATCAGCCATTGTTCAAATAGTACAAGCTGGTGGACATCACACTTTGGGAAGCGGGCCAGCTGGGGGAGGAGGAGAAATACAGAATGGTTCTATTTCGGGATCACCAGTGGAGGACGACCAAGCTGAAATTGCTCACCTCATGTGGGAAACTGTCCGTATCAAGGTTTTGAAAGCAGGCACATTAGAGAAAGTGGTTGAAGCGGTAGCTAACGATGACAGTGACGTACAGGTAAATTTAACACACACAAAAAATCGCGTTATGTCTGTCCACCATGTGGAATAGAACGGCATGTTCACGTTGCCCCAAATGAGTCGTGTCACGGATTTTCTCTAATACTCATTGTTGTATGATTTCGTTTAGGCCACACATCTTAGCGTATTTCTGGCAACATATCGGACATTTGCTACAGCTCCGCAGGTTATCAGCGAAATTCTAACAATTTACAAGCGT
Organism: Zhuqinia jingwanae; assembly: GCA_027744095.1. Classification (NCBI taxonomy): domain Eukaryota; kingdom Metazoa; phylum Arthropoda; class Collembola; order Entomobryomorpha; family Paronellidae; genus Zhuqinia; species Zhuqinia jingwanae. The sequence continues at coordinate 4,553 of JAHZNC010000796.1, read as the reverse complement.
GCCACGACTGAAATGGTCAGGAAGTAAGTTTCGTCATTAGCATCATCACCTGAAATTTTTTTTTTCGTAGCTCATTATCATTCAAAGCTATGCAAGTGTGCTTATACTTACATGCATTTATATTATTTTGCAGAGCTATGTTAGATGCATTGCACGTTTGGTTGGATACTTTTCCTGAAGACTTTGAGCATGGTACTGAAGGATATGACTGCCTCCACAAGACTGTACTGCCATTCACTCATGAAGAGAATCTGAAATCTCTAAGTCTAAAAGTGCAATACAAATTAAGGACGCGGAAGAAGATGAAGAAGGCAGCGTCAGTTCACTCCCTACGAACGTCATCCCCTCTTCAAATCAAAACATACTGTTTGTTATCCATTCCAGAAACTCATTTTGCCAAGCAGTTGACATTCTTTGATAAGGTAAAACGAATCACGTGACTATGAACTACTGTTAGGACTAAACTTGTTACATAATATATTCATATTTCGTAAATACAATGAGAAAATATAACCTATTTTTGATTCGTTTCTCAGGAATCATTCCTCAGTCTCAGAGTGTGGGAGTGTCTTGGAGGATTATGGAAGCGAAGATGTGGTTGTCCAACCGTCGCTGCAACGGTGGAGCAGTTCAATGCATTGTCAGGTCGTGTCGTTGCAACAATTCTACTAGATCAGGCAGCTACAATTCAGATGAGAGCAAAATTCTTGGATAAATGGATTCGAATTGCGCAGGTTAATTGAAACACTAATAAAGTACAAGTTGTCATTTTGAGGGGAAGTACAATCCCTCGAATATATGTATCTTGCAAATTTCCGCAATATTTTTATTTTTATTCTCAGGAATTAAGGCAGCTAAAAAATTTCTCCTCATTGAAAGCCATTATCTCTGGTCTTGAATCAAATCCTGTGTTCCGTCTTTCAAAAATATGGAATCTGATATCTAAAGACAGAATCGCAATATACAGTCAACTTTCACAAATATTTTCCGAGGAAAATAATCGAATGGCACAAAGGACGTTGTTAGAAATGGAGGGTACAGCCAAGTTTCCCACTCAATCAAAGAGTCCCAAAGATCGTCGCTTTTTTACAAGGGTGTTGAGAGGTCCTGCAGCCGCTAGCAGACTGGCAGCAGCCGCAGAAAATGATACACCAAATGGAACAATTCCTTATTTGGGAACATTCCTCACAGACCTTACTTTCATCGATTCCGCTATCCCAGATCGTGTTCATGGAAGTATGATAAATTTTGAGAAACGTCGGAAGGAGTTTGAAGTTCTTGCCCAGGTTAGACTACGAAGCTTTACAAATGCCTGTTGAAGTTGTAATTGGATGTCTTTTTTTAAATCTTAAAACATGTAATAATACTTAATTTTTAGCTGAAATTACTGCAAGGATCTGCTAAAGGCTATAGATTGGATGAAGACCCTTACTTTACCACTTGGTTCAACTCTTTAGTCGTATTAGATGACAAAGTAGCTTATGAACTGTCGTTAGCAATACAACCAGAAAGAAATCCAGTGAAAGGTCATCGAAAAAATGATTCCTTTACGTCAAATTCCTCCTCCGAAAACACGGACCAAGGATTGCAGAGAAAGGTAAATGATGGGATAAAATTGCTTTAAATGTTATGCTTGCAAATGCAATTAGGTATAAATATCATGCTAAAATTATTTTTTTCACTTTACAGGGTTCTATTCCAAGTTCAAATGAGAGCTCAATTTTATATTCACCTGCGTCGAGGGACTCAACCGCAAATGGCAGTGGTTTGCTTTCTGTAAACCCTGAAGCAATCGTTGTGAAAGTTTCCTCGCCTTCTAAAGGAGATGTTTTGTACAAATCCATAATGGTGGGCAATTCTGATCACACCCCAAAAGTCATTGCATCCGCTTTGGAAAAACTTGGCATGGAGGAGGAAGACCCCAAAAATTTTATTTTAGTTCAAATTTTACCTCACAAGGAACTCAAGTTTCCTGGTAATGCAAATGTATTTTATGCATTAGATACTTCAATCCATCCGACAGATTTAAGGTTAGAGGTTAGGCCTAACGCAGCGTCCATTCACAACAATAATAACACGATTAGTCATAATAATCATAGTAAAAACAGCGTATCAAAACTTTCCACCAGATCAAGCTAAAGAAAAATAAATCCATAAGCGTTCGTCCAAAATCAAATTAACTATTTTTATCATTAGTTTTAGAAAAAGAAAACTAAGCACATATCATATTATTACTTCGAAGCATAATGTCGTAGTATCTTAAAAAACGAAAACACAGATTATGAAATATATTATTTTATTTGTATAATTTTTATATATAAAAGAAAATGCGTATATAGGAATTTATGTACACTAATTAAGAGCAATATATTATATAGCAAACAAATCTGTGATAAAAATACTACAAATAATTTGAACTTTAGAATGTATTACTGATAATGAGATGATAAAGGATGCATGTGCATTCCTTTGTTAACCGATGATGTTAGATCAGTAACGACAAAGAATATTACTTTCTACCAATTATTTTATATATGTTCCGTTTTTATAAAGTGCGACATAGAGCCCGAATAAAAAAAATTTGAACAATGTAGCCTTCTGGATATTTTCAGCGCTTCATGTAGTAGTGAAATAAATTTATTAATCACAATTTTTCGTTAACAAATTACATTAATTAAATGATGACTATATTATGCTCAAGACCGCTTGAGATTGGAGGATGAACTCAACTGATGTTAGAAAAGGCAGTTAAGAGCGTGTTATTTTCGTTCATTTGAGTAGTATTTTCTCTAATATCAGGCAATCTTTGCTGTTGTATTCATTTAAACTAGGTATATTATGCACATACATATATGAAAAAATTACAATCGTCTTGCTTTACGAGGTCGTGGAGGAGTAAATGATATGGGCGTTTTGGTCGCAAACGCATACAATTTTCAGGCCAGCCATTTGTATTCCTTTAATAGAACTCATTCTTCCCGGTCCCAATCCTTGGATTAACACACGCAAATTTGTAACACCAGCATCCCGAGCAAGCTGCAAAATCAAAACAAACAAAAAAGTAATAAAAATAATTAAACACGTTTGAATTAGCTGTAAAAGCTAAATGAAAAGAAAACTTACATTACTAATTGCGAGACTAAAATGTAAAATATAAACATTATGCATATGATTTTTTTTTAAATTTAAATCATTAGTAGTATTTCATTTTATCGCTTTTGTTACTTTTAAACAACTTACCTGGCATTAATCAAATCAACATCTAATAGTTTTTCACCTTGAGTACCCATATCTTTCATTGGCGTAGATTGTATTAAAACTCGTCTATCTTCAGACTTCCAGCGTTTACTATTATGCTGGAAATAAGTTCCTGAAGCTACAGGACATTTCATACATTGAGATTGGAGAGGGACCTCATAAGCTAGTAATCTAGGTGCCGCCGTTACAGCAAGACTCCGAAATTGTCGAATTAATACACTGAAACTCATTGTCACTTTTATTCTGTCAGAGACCAAATCTGACCGGAAAACTTTGTGATTTGCTGTTGCGGACTTTTTTTTACCCCAAACGAACCTAATTCGTTAATGAAACTCACCAAAAATGCTTGATTATATACTAATTTACGATCATTTGGAACTTGGAACAACTGAAAACACTTTGTTTAATTGTGAGGCACACATTCCCTTTTAAATATTCTTAAAAGTTGTTCACCCTTCTACTAGTTCTACTACTGCTGCTGTTAGTTGTTGAAAATGAACTCAGCCAGTTAATAAGAGAGAGGGTATATCTAGGTTTATCGAGAAAATACATAACAAATGTCTGTTAAATGATTCCAAACTTTGTAGGGGTTGCCTACAGGAAACCAAACCGCAATAAAAAATGTGTTTTTATTTCAAGAAATATTTCTCATATGGACAACAACATCATGGACCAAACATGTGTAAGAGCATGCATGCTAGCAAGTGGATACTCTCAACATTAGGAGAAATATACTACATCCATACTCCATAAATGCGTACGTCCCCACATACGCAAGTATACAGAATACAGACAACGGACGTCAGTGAAAATCTGTTCCAAAGATGGTAGATGTTTTCACTACCAGGGAAGTGGGGGTTGATTGGAAGGACAGTCCTTCTTGACCCCAGGTTAAACTGTTCAGGTGCCCAGTTAAACTGTTAAGTTAACCCAGTCAAAATAAGCCAAGCACATACATTGTTTTAAATTTGGAATGTATGTACCTTTCCCCAGGGAGCGGGGTATGTTTTTAACATAAACGGCTTGCATCACCCGGCGTTTCTAAATGAGCCGTCATTTGTTTTGCAGGTTATTTTCCTTTTTTGGGGTAAGTAGCTATGTAGGTTTCAAGTAGTTTATTTTTCGCAGCTAAAGTATGGGAGCCAGGGCGAACGAAGGAGTTGACCGAAACTGAGGAGTATCGTTTGACGAAATTGACATAAAAAATTCTTATTATTTTTTAAATCGTATGCCCAAGTGAAGATGCTTACAGAAGAAGCAATGAGATTAATGACCAATATTTGTAATAAAACAAA
>JAHZNC010000795.1:0-19223 GCA_027744095.1 Zhuqinia jingwanae | reverse complement strand
TTCTTTCTTTTGTATTTTTTTTGCTGCTCCAACTGCTGCTCCACCTCGCCTCGTTCGACGTGGCTTACTTTTTTTAAACGTTACTACAACTACTACCATATATAAAAGTTATTCTACTTCCTCTCTCTATCCGCGCCTGTGTGTGTTTTATAATCAATGTACATTTTTTTCCCCACAGAACATACTGTCTATTTATACTAAAAATAAAATAAATATTTTTTTCATTCTTCTACATTTTTTTTTGCATGGAGTCGTATATGTTGGGTGATACCATGATTATTATTATTGTTTTGTATGCAGGGCTGTATTAAGGAAAACAAGACAGCTAATAAATGTAACCCAAAAAAATACATCGTTCATGTCTGTTCCACTACTACGTATTTACGGTATGCCATGGTTTATATATTTAGGAGTCTTTTCTTTTATATATTTGCATTTCGCTGAACAAAAAAAATTATTTGCACGCAATTGACGGAGGCAGCTATGTAGGTATAAAATACATGCATTTGCATATTAATACACCTGAAAGCTACATTACTAATGTAACATTAGCCATTATTATTATTATTATTATGAGGCTCATTTCTTTCCTTGATTGTTGGATTGCACTGCTGAGCTATTTTGGTATGTTCTTTTTTGTATGTAGCAACTCAAAATACTGTTCGATGTTGTGATAAAATACGAAAAATATTTGTGTGTCATGATATTTTGTGTTTTACATAATATACGCTCCTTATTTCATTTTATTATTCATCCAATAATGGAAGAAAATCTTGTTTTTTCAAAATAACATTCCTGTTTGTTGTTGATATTGCTGGTGAGCGGTTTCATCACAGCACAATGTTTAGTTTATTAGCTAGCTACATTTAGATTACCCGCATTAAACTTATTGTTGGCGACTGATTGTAAGCAAAAACAGAAGAAGAAAATGACGAAAGTGAGCCGAAAAAAATAAATAAAAGATTTTGCTAAAATGTTATAGAATGTTATATGTACCTGTATACCTAACTGTCCAATAACATGATATCAAAATGAAAACAAAACCAAAACCAAAACATGGCTACAAACTAAATTAGTTAGTTAGGCAGAGGCTTTCTGGTTGCTTATTATTGTAGAATTATTATATTTGTTGATTTGTATATTTTTTTACTACATATTTATATGCCATAATAACCAGTGCATAAATGAGTATCCTTATTCTTTGCCTAATTCTCCAAAAAAAATAAATAATAATATGCATGAAAAAGGTTTTCTTGTTGAGGCGACCAAAAGAGGAGAACGAAGAAAAGGGGTGAGCGAGAAGGGGAAAGGAGAAAAAACATATAAAAAATAGGCATGAGTAAGTGTTTGCGAACAAGAGGAGGAGAAGAAGAAAAAATATAATATATTTTGGGGAATGTGTAAACTCCCACCGACGAATGAGTTTATTAGGACAAATTCACCCATTAGAACATTGTAGGGGCAATTAAATCCAAATTACATGGGTACATTTCAGGCAGGGCACGCAACCATGGCCATGGCTTCCTCTCTCTCTCTCTCTCTCTCTCTCTCTCTCAGTTTCTCGGTCGTCCTTTCTCCATTCTTTCACTTTTTTATAAATAGAATGCATGCAGTAGTAGGTATACACTAAAGAACAGCAGAGAGGGCACAAAATACTAGCACTAGTAATAATAATAATAATAATAATAATAATAAGAACAAGCATAATAATAATGACAAAATGAATGCTTATATATACATCCATAATAACATGTAATATGCCACACACACACACACAAAAACAATAGCATTTCTCCTTGGGAATACTCATGATGACCATGAGCTTGATGATCATGATGATCATGGCATGTTTGCTCATGTATTTAGTACCATTGTGTGTTTTGCACTTTGTAGAAATGTACAATACATATTGCTACACATGGTTGTTATATACTAGTTTGTAGTAATGAGCTACAAACAATGAAATCACTTGTTTACTGCTAACTATATGACGCGAGCGTGAGCAGGTTACGAACTTACAAGTGTGTGGAGATCTATGTATATATTTTTTATATTGTGCTTATATGAAACATTAATTAGCAAGTTGCTATTTTACAAGCATGGCTACATGCACAGCTACTACTACTACTATGCACGCATAGTAGAGAGGGATATACATACATACCTGCTGCTGCTGCTGCTGCTGCTGCATAAATACCTATATTATTATTACATTACATTACATAGCTACTTGACTCCAAGACAGGAATGAACCCACGAAAAAATGAACATGAGCTGGGGAAAATAAAATGACAAAATAACGGATTTATTTTTTGATTGCTTTCTTTAATATTTGACCATGAGAGGGGGAAATGGGGAGGGGGAATAAGAGCATAAGAGGTGGTATATGAGGTCCAATTTAGAATTTATTTTATTTTTTTCAGTGAAAATTTTGTTTTTTATTCTTTTTTAAAGAATTTTATGGCAATTCATATATTTCTTGGTATTTTGTGTGCAGCAAATTTGATTGCATTTATTTTCAATTAGGGCTACTCGAGAAAAGGATTTGAGATATGAGAACACTTTAAAAGCCAATAAAAGCAGACATGCACGCGCTCATATTTTCTCTCTCTGCAAGTTTGTTGAAGTAAATAAACTCGTAAAATAATAATTTTTAACTGGAAAATAGTGGTGACCCCAAAAAATATAAAATAAAATACGTTTCAGCTTTTCCTACGACGGCTATTTGTATTTACTTGTGTTTCAACGCTTGAATGATTTTTATCGCATTTTCTTCAAAGTGGGAAAAAGAATCAAGTTTTTCCTTCTCGTTTACCATTTTCCTTTGCTTTCACTTGTGAACACGTGTGTGAACGCGTGTGTGTGTGTGTGTGTGTGTTTACGTATGTATCTGGAAATACATAGAGAGAGAGAGAAAGAGAGAAAACACCAAGAATCATCAAAGGACAATTTTCCATAAAGATGATCTTGGCTGACGAAAGGCTGCTGCTGTTGCTGCTTCTCCTCCTGCCCTATCCAATGTATACCTCTAAACATCTATCCAAAATATTATATGTATTTTTACAACTGGAGAAATGCATAGGTATGTTTTTTTCAGAATCCTGCATTATTAGGGTATGTCTCAAAGAGTATATAGTTAGTAGCATGGTATGTAGACTATGGTATTTGTATCAAAAGAGGAAGAAAATAAGAGGGACAAAAACGCAAATCAAAGAGAGGAAAGCTAGAGGAACAAATGATCAAGAAAGAAGAAAAGGACCAGAAAGAGAGAAAAGGAGTGAAAAAAAATAAATTTGGTATTTGTGTGTCTTTGTGTGTGTGTGCGCATTTCTTTTACGACATCAAATGAAAATGCCCCTGTGCATTGCATAGACGAGTAACTACTACCCAAACAGAGAGAGAGAGAGAGAGAGAAAAAAAGAAGAAGAAGAAGAAAAAAATACACACAACCAAAAGCAACCCAATTTTCCATTACTTTTATAGTATTTTCAACTGTTGTAGATGGATCTCCCATTAGCGAAATGATTTGAACAGAATAACTATGGATGTCTATGTGGTGTGGTGTGCATGTCCCTGTTTGTTCTTGTGTGTGTGGGTGTGTGGTATTTGATTATTTGATGTCTGAAAGTGCACCAAAATCTAAAGAAAACAACAATAACAACAACAGGAATACGCTAGTTAAGATCAATAGTTATATAACAAAATTCTTCTTCTTTTAAGATTCTGTTTTGTTAAACTGGTAGGATAAGAAAAGAGAGAGAGAGAGANAGTTAAGATCAATAGTTATATAACAAAATTCTTCTTCTTTTAAGATTCTGTTTTGTTAAACTGGTAGGATAAGAAAAGAGAGAGAGAGAGAAACGGGGAAAGGCAAAAATCCTACTGCATTGCATTTGAAAGGGGCTGTATACCTATTTTTAATATTAAAACACTTTTAAGCCATATTACAAGAAAATCCCAACACGGATGATGATAATGCTGATATGTATCTTGTTGTGATAGTAGTATCAAAACTAAAGTGAGTAGAATATATATATATATATATATGTATTTTTTAAATAAAAAAGGGGTTAAAATGACAACTCGTTTCTCTTCACTATTTTCTTTCCCATTACTGCTCAAAGTAACAACATGAGAATGAGAGGCTGAGTTGAATGTGAGTGAAGTGTAGTGTAGTTTCATAATAAATATCAGCAGCAAAGAGAAGAAGAAGAAGAAAAAGAGGCTTAGGTCATTCAGAGCTAAATTGTTTGACACACTCAACTATGTGCCATAACGTGTTGTCTGATGTGAGAAGAAACTAGATATATACACTTTTTCTCTCTTCCTTTACGCTACTCAAAAACACTCATCTCATAAGATCTTGTGTGTATGCGTTTCATTCTCTCTCTCTCTCTCTCTCTCTTTATATGTCTGTGTAGTCTACCGCTCTGATTTTGTTCTTCTTTACTTCTTCTTCTAAAAAAACCACCACCACCACCGACAAGAATTACAAAATTCCACTGTAATCAAATCCCTTTTAAAGTTCATCATTCCCATCGCCTTGTTCTATCCTTGAACAAAAAAAGGAAAGAGATTCACTTGAGGGAACGAAGAGAGAGAGAGAGAGAGAGAGAGAGAAAGAAAAAAGTGTGTTCTTATACAACATATTCTTAGGTATGTATATGCATTACAAATATATACCCTACCAACATGACACACATAGTAGTCATTTGCTTTCTCTATATTATTTTCTCTTCCTTTTTTCATGTGTGTTTTAAAGATACTTTTTTTACTAAAAAAAAGAAAATGAAAAGAAATAAGAGTAGTTTTTTTTATTTCTTAGTCCTTTTCTCCCTTCCCTTCCTGGTATAGATTAACTCTACCATATATATATTTTTTTGTTCTGCTCTCGTGAAGTATCATATTGCATGTCAGACTCTTTCTTGTACTTTTTTTTGGTTCTTTTTTTTCTTTCTGCTTTGCCCATATACCTACACGCCACCACCAACAACAACACGCCCGTCGCCTCATTTTCTGTGGTGATGATGGTGGTAGTAGAAAGCATTGTTTACACACGCTATGTATAGTAGTCTTCTTCTTTTTTTCCTTTGTGAAATGTTTTTAGGCAGAAAGACGCAAAAGAAGCAAAATCAAGCCGGAAAAATTTCATTACATTTCTTTTTCTCGGAATCGAAAAGAATACACCTAGTTGTCTGGTCTGTCCTTCGTTTTTGTCTGTTGATTGGGATTGTGAGTGAAAACCCAAACTAAAGCATAATATATTTTAGTATGCTGGTTACACTGTCAAACCGTAAAAAATACATCTATCCAATTTTATACAAGTGAACGTACACACATGCATACCTACTTATTGTTATACGCGTAGTAGTATCATGATGACTATCATACTACTAATTGTTCGCTATTGTTCCTCTGTTCATCATCATCATCATCACCACGGCCCATGGTGTGTATAATCGACTGACAAAGGCTTACTCAGATTTTAAAACGGATGAAAAAATACCAAAAGAGGATGAGAGCAGTAGTGTACCGATGTAAGTAAGTATAAAGAAAATGCGTGTTCACTCAAAAAAATTCCTCAAGTAAAAAAACAAGAAAGGTAATTGTGCGTGGAGATAACGTAAAAAAAATCCAAAGAGCAAACACTAATATATTTTTTTCATTGGATGAAAGCAAAAAAAAAGTAAAAGAATCTGTAGAAAATCTTCTTCATGTTTGTAAAAGAACAAAAATCCGAAAACAAGTTGTAGCTAGACTGATAGGTATATAGATAGATAGACATTGAAAATTTGTTCGAAAAAAACTACAACTGAGAAAAAGTGATTTCTTATGCGTTTGACAGGTCAGTATAAAGAAAGTAAAAGAGTTGAGCAGAAAAAAGCATGCACGCGGATAATATCATATAATAAATATTTCGTGCGCTTCTAGTACACTGTATGATCCGGTGTGAACTTTTATACTGAAAACATGGGTTAGAATGTAAAATGATATTATTATGATTATTATTATTATTATTACATAAACTACTACAGCCTGTTTGCTTTTTATACATAAAAAACAGGCTGCCAAATCCCATTTTCTATTTTTTAAATTGCTAAAAACAAAATCAAAGTTTTTGTTGTTGTTGTTGGTGGTTTTTTTGTGAAAAGAAAGGCATATAAATAGCAGCACAAGATTAGTATTATTATTGCGTAAATGTAGGTTATTACTGGGGTTGTGTCCAGCTTCCAACTATTTGTTTTTCCTTACTCAAATTAAAAAAAAAACTTGTAATCATCATCTTGAAACTCATGAAGCTTGTGCTATATTTAGTTTCTTTTGGTTTGATGATATGGTATCGTACTATAAGGTTTTTTTTAAAGAGAGTGGTCCAGTGATTTTCTGTCTGTTTCACAAGGCCTTCTTGTTGGTAGTTTAAAAAATATATACAACGTAAGGATTAATAAGCTGAATGAATTAATGCATAATATTGCGTTAAGAGAGTGTACAAAAAAACTTTTTGCTCTTTTTCTCCTTCTCCTTCTTCTTCTAGTTGTTGGTCTTCTTTTTCTTATTTGGCCAGAAAGTCTAAGACGACGGTCTGTCTGTGAAACTAATAATAAAAGGGAGTCTGTACGAAGGGTGGAAATCCCCCAAAATTGCACATTACCAAATAATGGACTTCATAGGTACCAAGTAGCATAAGTTGTAGTATAAGTCCGTATAGTACTACTTATGTAGTACACATATTAAGAACATATGTGTGAAGAGTAGAGGAACCCTTTTTTCGCTTTGTAGGGGCAGTTTTCATGCCTACATGTCTTTTTGATTATTTCTCGACGTGCTTTTCCTCTGTTGATACTACTATATGTCTGGCAAGTCTACCAACTAAAACTTTTCTTATTTTTTTTTTCTCTCTCTCTCTCTCTCTCTCTCTCTCTCTCTCTCTCTCTCTCTCTCTCTCAGAAATGAGAAGAAGGAAAGTACAAAGGCGGTTTATACATATATGTAATATTAGGAATGCATATGACTATAAAAATATATTATTATGCATTATTGTAGGAAGCTATGTAGTACTACTGTGTAGTTTGGAATGGCATAAGCAGTCGTAGCATCATTTTGTTTTTCTTTCTTTCTCTGATGGAATTCTGCTGTGGCTCTCTTCTCTCTGCTTTTTCCCTGTTCTGCCATCCACCGCTTTTGACTTGACAGAAACCACCTTGTGAAGAAGTAGAAGAAGAAGAGAAAAAAAATCCATGCGAGTAGTGGGGTTGAGGGAGTATTCTCCTTTGAAAATGGAGAATATGTGGATGGATATAGTCTTATTATTATAGTGATTATTATGCCATATACAAAAAGTAAAAAGGTTATACATACTCCTACTACTACTGCTGCTGCTACTGCTACTCTTTGCGTGTGAGCAAAATTGTGGCAAAATGTGAAGATAAAAGTATATTATATTGCTTTTGTTATTATTATTATTATTATTACTCGGCTGACTGGTAGTTGGCTAGCATGGCAGAGCAAGAAGAGCAGTGAGACGAGACGAGTGAATGCTTTGCTGGTGCTGCCTTGCCTTGGCCGTCTAGTAATAGTAATAGTGCGAAGGTAGAAAAAGCGAATTGAACGTTTACACACATACACACACAAAAACTAAAGTAAGAAATGACTTTTGAACAGAAGACGAAGAAGAAGTAAAAAAAGAAGGTAAAGATCTTGAGAGAGAGAGAGAGAGAAAGAGGAAGCAGTAAACAGACCATGGAATATGATTTTAGTTTGTTACGTACGCCTTGAAATGGTGGAAATGGATGCATGGGCTTAAGTCAAATAGCCAAGAGGATCCTTTCGTCCTCTCTCATTCTCCTCCTCCTCCTCCTCCTCCACCTCATCCTTTTTCCCCTCTTTCCACATTGTGTAACAACAAGAGAAAATAAAAAAGGAGCAGAAAAAAGGCAGAGTCAGAGAGAGAGACAGGAAGGAAGAGAAGGAGAGAAAAAGAAGAGAGAGAGAGAGAGAGCAGCGCAGTTCTTTATCAATTTCCACTAGGATCATAGGAAGTCGTAGCGATTCTTTTTTTTAGAGCTCTGATTCCCATTTCCCACCCGCTGCTTTTCTCCTTACATTTCCAGTTTCAAAATTTATGGAATCTTCCCTTTTTTCGTTTCTCTCTTTCTGTCATGATGCTCACGATGATGATGATGACGACGACTATTTACAGTTTAGTTTCTACAACTACGAAAGGAGAAAGCATATCCTGGTCTTACCTTCTTCGTACAATGAAAAAAATATATGAACATTTTTCATCTGCTTCTACGTCTTTAAATAACCCGTAAAAGGTGTCCTCTCATCTTATCCACATTTCCTCCATTTACCTCACAAAAATATTCAGACTCATAAAAAGTAACCATGAATTATTTGCTTGGAACAACAATAAGAAACTATTTTTTGTAAATGTCTTCTCATACCAGCACAGTATATATAGAGCTTTTCCACTTATTATTTTATTTTTTACCTCATTCTCTCTCTCTCTCTCTCTCCGCCCTGCCATTCCACTCAAAAAAAAAAGTCTACTCTCATCAGTTTGATTATATTTGGATTAGACATTTCCCTCACAACCTTCCAAACAATCTTTCTTTTTCTTTTTTTTCCTAACAGATTTCTACACACACAAAAACTCATCCAACCAGTTCTTATTATCATTATCCTTATTATTATTACTACTGCTATCATCATCATTAAATATATCTCTTTTTAGTATAAAAAACTTTTCATTGCATTTACGATCCCCATCATCATCATCACAATAATCGGTTTTGCAACTCTGCAAGATGAAATACTTAATAATAATAGTAATCTTTTATATTGTGGTTTTTTATATACACCACAAAAATTCAACATTCATTCCTATCCCCTACTACCACTGCCACCAAAACCACAACTGCCATTTAAGATTTCCGAGAGAAATTCCTGCGGTAAATATGCTCCCATTCTTTTTTTCCCTTATTCTTCTTCTTCTTTTTGTTTCTTGTCTTTCTGCAATTAATAAAAAGAGTCAGTCAGTGGGACATATCGATGGAATTCCATTACACTCTGGAGAACCACCACCACCAGCAGCAGCAGCAAAAAAAGCCAAGAGTTAGAACAGAAGTAGTTATATAATAGCTTTGCTGAATGTTTGCAACAAAAAACGAGAAGAATCAAAAGAAGGATAAATAAAATGTTGGAATCGTCTTCTTCTTCTTCCACTCGTACTACTACTACTGCAATTACGAGGACTACCCATGATGTCAACGAGTTGGCCTCATCTGTCTTTTGGTAGGAAATTAATTTGCCTCGATAAAATATCGAGAGTGTAATATATCTGAAAAATGGGAATTGAATGTCTTCTCTATAATATTCCGCCTCACTCACTACTTTTTTTCTCCTCTGTGGCTTATTATAATGCATTATTATTACATTGATATGGATATGGAGACTAGTAGTAAGGTATTTTATGATGAAAGAAATTGGGTACCTCCTTCTTTTTTTCCCTCTTTTTTTTCTTCCTCTTGTCTGCCTATATGTTATTCCATTCCACCAATTTCCTTCGTTTTTTTGTGTCGTGTTTGTGTGCGTGTGTGTGTGATTGCGACTATTTCGATTTGCCAGAGAGAAAGAGAGAATGTATATATATATATATATATAAATGAATGTATTTCTCTGTGTGTAGTTTTTGCCACTTATTTTTTTCAGTCATGCGAACGAAATGGGACGGCAATGAAAGTGTTGAAGATAATACGACCTCTTTCTTTTTTGCTCCTTCTTCTTCGGCGACGAATGTAAAAAGATGTGAAAGATAAATGGGTTATGAGTTATAAGGGCACTTGTGCGAAAGAGGGAAAGGGAGAGAGAGAGAGAGATGAGAATTAATACTCCGCAATAAATATATTACGGGGGATGACATCAAGGAAAAAAGAAGAAGAAGAGGAACTTGCCCCATGATATGCTATGTTATGAGTAGGGATTCTGCTGAGCAATGAATACTTCATCTGTTATAAATAACGTTTATGTGCTATAGGTGTACTGTGGGAAGGACATGTTTTTTCTATATATGTGTTTATACTTCTACTGTATCAACAAGAGAAACAGAAGAAGAAGAAGAAAAAAACAGTTATCTTCTTCTCAGCTTGATTCCTTAATCTTAAGAAAACGAAAGATAAATGAAAAAATAAAGCTTCCCAGAAAATCTTCCATCGAATAAAAAAGGTGTAAAGTGAAAAAGTCAAGGATGAAGTACGAGTGCTAAGGTGCTCTTCACACACACACACACACACACACACAAATACATTTTACACAAGTGCTCTCATAAAGTCACTCTTTTTTTTAGATGTAGTACACACCCTTTTTTATACAACATAATCACATCACACAAGTAACCATAGAAATTTTTTTTATTGCATTTTCATTTCCCTTTGTAAAATAAAATAAAAAATCTGACTACATACACAATACCTACTACATACCCTATATATACCTCTGGCTATTTTGTACACTGCTATTTTTTGTCTATTGTTTCCCCACCAAAAAAATCTTGAATTAATTATGCGCATAATTGCCTATGATCTGCTGCTGCTGCTACTGTTCTCTCTCTCTCTCTCCTTTTCTCTCTTAAATTAACTTGTTTCGAAAAGACAATTGTTATTGTTAAAGAAAAGTAAAGTAAATTTTCTACCTGTCTCTAAATTTATTTCTAAAGTTTCTAGGGTAAGTGTTTTTAATAATGAAAACATACACACACATTGTATATACCCTTTTTGAAGAAAGGCACAGGGGGTAAAACAATACAAAAAAGGCTCTTTATCACTCAACACATCTTCATCATCAAGTCAAGGGTATTTATACTCTCTTGTACGTCGTACTAGTGTATTTTATTGTTATTACAAAATGTCTGTAGTAGTGGGATTTTTTTCTTTTTTTAAAGCATGTATCACACTACTGGTGTACTCTTTAACTATTGTTACATTTTATATGACAACTGCTGCTGCTGCTGCTGGTGTGTGTCATGTGTTGTTGTTGAATCTTTGTAACATGCCATTGTTCATAGTGTGATGATGAGATTGTTAAACAAGGACAAGTACAACAGTGGCTGTTGGAAGCAAAAGAAAGCAGACAATGGACAGTCTTTGGTACTACTACTGCTGCTTTGGTGGTGGTGGGATATGGTGCAAAAAAAGAAGTAGTAGTATAAGTTGAAGCAAAAGCAAACTTGAGGTTTTTTTTGTTTCTTTTGTTCTTCCTAGTTAGATATATAGATATATATATATAAACCTAAATATGTATGCATGTATTTTTCTATAGCATATTACGTAGTTTTTATAGAAACAATGAGGATGGTGACGATGATAATAATCAGATCATACAAGAGAATGGTTGGACTGGCTGCTGCTTTTGCTGGTGGGATGTTGATGATGGTGGTAGTAGTAGCAGTAGTAGTAAAGCATGTGTACTATTTTTGGTACATGATTCTTCTTTCCTTTCCACTCTTCGTAATTGGCCCACACACAGAAACAATGTGTGTGTGTGTGTGTGTGTGCTTCAATGGGTCGACATATTTATTCCCCATTCTACACACACACAAAAGTTTTAAAAGAAATATAAGATAAATATATGATATAAAAGTGTATATATAGCTATGCAGGTAAATACATATTATTTTTTTACACATGACGTAATATTGGATGTGTCGGCCCTCCTCCTCTTTACTTTTTCTTTTTACTTGTGGACCAAACAAGAAACGGAGAAAAGTGTGGAATGCCCGTGGATATTATTATTATTACCTGGACTTTCTCTCTCCGCGTCTCTCTCTCTCTCCTCTCTCTCTCTCTCTCTCTCTCTCTTTCCCTTTTGCTCTGGCTGTTATGATGACCCAAGAAATAAAAGGGCACGCACGAACTTGCACTATAATCGTAATAACGACAAGGAGTGTTATTTTAGCCACATTACTCTCTTCACCAGAGTAATACTAGAGGTAGTAAAGATATACCTATGTAAGTATGTATAGAATGTTGGTTCCTGCTGCTACGCTCCTGCTTCACTGACATTGTATACCAACATGGGCTGATAATGATGATAATGACAAAAAAGAGTGGAGCAAGTTTTCCCATCTTTCCTTCTTCTTCTTTTTTTCTGCTCATTCCTGTGTTTTTTTTCCTTTTCTTCATTCATCGTCGTAGACATATGTGTGTACTATACCTATGTATACTTGGTGAAAATAACTACGTAGTTTTGTGTACATAAATATATGTTTGCATTTAACCCAAAACTCTAACTCTCTCTTTCTCTCTCTGACAAAGTGGTAACAAGAAGCATAGAAAATAAAATAGTTTTATTTTGGTTTGACTTGGAGAAAGAAAGAAAAAATCCACGATAGTAACACCTTTTGACTGAGAAAAGAAGAAGACGAAATGAATTGGTATTTTTTTACCTCCTTCTTTTTTCCCCACAAAGTTATTCTGAAGTGGCCTATTACTGCATCAGTGATACACTACGATTACCGCTAATATGACACATACACCAAAACATCCACTGAGGAATACCCAAAGACATTCGGAAAAGAAAGAAGGGCAAGAAAAAAAATAGCATACGTGTATAATATTGTGCATGTCGTGCACTCCTTGTCTTGGCGTCTCCGTATAAAAAAACATGTGTGTGCTTGAACAAGTTTAAGAGGAAGGTGACGTGAGGGAGAAGAAGAAAAAATTGGGAATGTCGTCACTACACACACACACACACACACACTATCGTGCTTGGAAAGTCTGGTGAAAGTAAAGACTGAAGAAAATAAGTAAAACCTAAAGAGACTTGGCGTTAGGGAGGCATAGCAGAGGACACTGAGGAACCAACATTTTTTTCTTACTTGTCCCACTGCTGCTGCTGCTGCTCAAATCGATGTAAAGACATTGGAATATTGTTTTGTCGGGAACAACATTTTTGTTCATAAGGTTATAAGAAAGAAAGTTAGAGAGAGAGTGAGACAGAGGTCTTCAGCTTTCCCTTTTTTGTGGTTATATCCTGGAGGCTTCCTTTTTTTTTGAAATATGAGGTTGTCGGGCGAAAGAACGTGTAATGCTATACAATCTGGAAAAAAAAGTAGAGGAGTGAGTGGGAGAAATAGTACATGGGTAAAATGTTACTCTCGCCCATTTTCTATTATTTTTCCTCTCTCTCTTTGGCTCACAAACAGAGGAACATCATTGAAGATTGAGACAGACATGGAATGGAATATTAGAAGAAAGGAAAAATGAGAGAAGGAAAGAGAGAGAGTGCGAGAGCGAGTAAAGCCACATGCACACACACACACACACACACTCAGAGACGGAACCATTATTGAAGGTATTGAAACAGTGAGAAAAAAAGAGTGGATACTTAGGAACGTAAAGTGTCTGATGTCACATATTACTACTATGCCACTACCTTTTTTCTTTTCTGGTAGCGGTTTTGGTGATGATGGAGGTGGGAAACTCAACTCACCTTCTTGAAGAATAAGGTAGGAAAAGAAAGAAAGAGAGAGAGAAGTGATATAAGCAGCTCAAAAAGTATAAATTGGTGTAGTAAGAAAATGCTATTAGGACTTTGGATACCTTGATGAATGAAAGAGAAAAGAATGAAAAAAGGGAAACTGTGGCGGTGATAATGGCGATGGTGACTACGCTGACGACGACAACGACAGAGAGGCATGGAATGGCGGAAAGAAAGGATGTCGTCCTTTTTTTCTTCTTTACCGCCATCACTACACACTGCTGCTGCTGCATTACAAGGAACACGAAAAGTTGATACCTTTTTGAATAGAAGGATTTAACGATTGTGTGTCTGTCTATATGTCTATATGTGTTGAGATGAGAAAGTCTGCTTAAAAGATGTAAAAGAAGGAAAATGGGCATTATATTCTTGCACACATAGCTATATTCATTCCACTGTCTATGTATGCAAGCCGTGTGAACAACTGTCTTTTCATGCAAAAATCCAGACAGCTTCACTGAGCAATAATAATACTAATAGGTAATAATATTATAGTCTATAGGCATGGGTTTAGGTATATGTGTGTGTGTGTCTTTGTAGCAGCCGATGCTACCATCATCATCATCATCATCTTCTTCATCATTATTGTAAGTCCATCTAGGTATATATCTGTAATATGTAGGGCCATATAGGTGGTCGGGCGGTAGTGGTAAATGATGGGTACTGGAAAATCCAAAGAAGTATTGGAAACGCATGTCGAAATGCTTATTATTATTATTAGTTGTATGTATTGTAGTAGTGAATATGGAGATGGATTTGGTGTGTGTGTGTGTGAATTTGTGAGCGAGTGAATATATAGGAATCTATTGTGCTTGGAAGGTAAAGTGAGAATAGCAATGATGATGGTGGTGGTGGTTGGTGGTGGTGGTAGTGCAAATGTGGAGGATGCAATGATGGTGAAATAATTTTCTGACGAAATGAAATGTGTCACTTTAATTCATCCTAGACAGCTGTGTGTTGATGTGACTGTCGTGCAAATTACACCACTTTGCTTCGTAATTAATGACGTTAAATCACATTTCCGAATACAAAAAAAAGTCACACAAAAAAGAAAAGAAGAATAATAAGAATAAGCTGCTGCTGCTGCTGCGAACAGAGGGAGGATGACGACAAAGCTGGAGAAGAGGAAGAGAGAGAGAGAGAGCGACATGAAAAGAAAAGAATTGAGACAAACTTACACAATCCCTTTTTTGGTTTCATTCTATTACATATTCTTCTGCTTCAAGTTTACTTACTGATTGTGTGATCAAACTAGAGAAAAAAAGTGATAATAGTAGAATTGTGTGCTACATGTGATTAACTACTCAGTTACTTGTTACCTTTTCACATGATATATTCTTCTTTTTTTAAAGAACGAAAAAAAAGATAAATACAGTTTAGAATAATAAATGGACAATGAATTAATACATGTAAAATATTCACAAACTTTTATTTTGTAATAATTTTTCCACATCTTTCACTGAAAAAATATTATTTTTAAACATTAAAAAAATATTTTGGTCCAAATAAATGTTTTAAATTTTCTCCTTGTACACCAAAAAGTAAATCTTTTACAAAGTGGGATTATTAAAGGAAGAATAAAAAACAAGCAATTACGTCGCATTTAAAGGAACATGTTCCAAAGTCCCAATGCAAGAGAAAAAACACTTATCATATCAAAGTTTTTTTTTCTACAAACTTTACACAGTGATTTTCACTTCCAAAAATATATTGGGTGATTGTAAATCTATGTGTGTGCATGTGCATGTGTGCCTCTTTGTAAAGTATTCGAGGAAAATCTTTTAAAAGCTGCAAACGACATGAAATGCAGAGGATGTCGAGAGAGAGAGAGAAAGAGAGAGAGTAAAGTAAAGAAAAAAGTAAGAGTGACAAACCCACATTTCATGTTGTACATGCCAATTTTTTCTCTTATTCTACGCATCTACCTACTACTCTCACAATCAGCTCAAAAAGCCTACAACCCTAAATAGATATAAATATATAGACATACAACATAATAGACATATAAATATAGATACATACTTTTTTTTGCAATATAAAAGTATGAATATTATGTTGATAGTCACCTCATGCCATGTCTACTTTATGATGATGGCAACGAGGATGGAAGCTGACACGTCCTATTTTCTTACTTACACAAAGAGAAAGCAGTGAATATATAAGGAACTTTAAGGAGGCGTCAAGAGAAAAAGAAAGAAGGAAGTATGTAAATATTTGTATGCATTACAGGTAGGTCGTTAAATATGGAGAAAATTCCGAACAGTCAAAGTTTTGCATCTAAATTTATTTTCCTTTGCTGAAGGCTATAGTGAAGATATACAAAAATAAGGGTTGTGAATGAAGTGAAGAAGAAAAAAGATTTATAAACATAATATTTTTCATTCAGCAGTAAGGTTATTTTATTAACACAGTTTTTTTTTGTTTTTTTTTACTAAAAAAAAGTAATATCGGAATATCACACTTTTTTTTATGATGGGTGGGATTTAGATGCATAAAAAAGGGGGAAAAAGAAATACATTCTTCATATTCCTCCTCCTTCTCTTCCAGTTTCATATTCCTTCTTCTTCTATTATTCCAGTCTGGTTAAACGTCCTTCAAACTTGAATTGTGTTTCTCAGAAAGAGAAAAGCAAATACATAATAATAATAATATTCTCTAAAGTTCTTAACCTCGAAAGAAAAGTAAATTGTACAATAACTTTATATTCTTTTATTATAAAAATGTGTCATATTATTATATTTTTTATTAGTAGTATTATTATTATTATATATATTTCTACAAATGATGGTGTAAAAAATTCAAATTCAAAAATTCTTTCCTTTTTTTGTCATCATCAAAAAGTCATCCGTATTATTTTGCATGTCTTAAGTTCCACCTTAATATATGTATTTTTTCAACGAGGGAAAAAAAACCCGAGATCGGGAAAAAAAGAAAAGATTTGAATACTTTCTTTTTCCTGTGATTCCGCATTTTCTTGAATTTATTTTATATTGCTGCATATTATTGCAAGTGTTGATCCACTAAAAAGCGCATAATAATGTTTAATGATATAAAAAAATACACAAAAATATATGTATACAACAATTATATTCACACAAGTGTGTATTGGAGAAAAGTACGACGTATGTGTGTGTACAACCAGAGGACTTACTTGACTGATATAATATTATTGTTTTGAATAAGTTAGACGTCGTCACAGTAGCATTAGGAATAGCAACAACAACACGGCAGCAGCAACAACAGCAACAGAAGATTCACCAGACAGAAACGTAATGAATAAAAGATACTAAGTTTTTTTTCTTTTCGGTTAAATTGCATATAAACAATGTATTCTTGTGAATTCATTAGAATAATATTTTTTGTGGAAGGGGGAAAACAGAAGGAGAATAAAATAAAAATCTTTTGCTGATGTTGTGTTTCTACTCTCTTAACTCTCGACAATAGACACGTGTGTGTGTGTGGGCCTCATATTTTCACAATGATGATTACGACGACACTCTCTTGCTATGATGAAACTGCAAAAGAAACAGTTTCATTGTTTTGTTTTGTTTCAATGCTGCAGGTTTTTGCAGGTAATGGGGTATGTACAATAGGTATATATATGGAGATATGACTCATATTTTTTGTTTATGTTGGAGTTGCTATAAAGCAGAATAAAAATAACAAAATGGGGAAAAGCAAGAAGACACGTAGAGATTTATTTGGTTGCATGTTTGAATAAATGTGGCTGTTTTAGACGCACTTTCACTCTCAGTAAAGTGAAGAAAAAAGGGCTGTTATATTATTATTATTTTTTGAAAAAATATAGGTAGAGAGAAGAATATAGTAGGCATATGATGTACACATATGACATGCCAATCATGAATGATTGAGACTCATAAAATTTTTACACCCGATATTGTTTCCATACAGTATAAAAAATAGGTATATACCTAAATATTACATGATTTTTTTCTCTTCTTTCTACTCCATCTTGGAGCAACGTCCTATCGTAGGTAGGTATACTATTATGCATGTATGAAGACATTTTATGTACACATGTAGCACATCCCATCCTATAGTCGTCGTGATCCACAACTGTTAAAAGTTTTATTGGGGCATTAAGGTTACTAGTTATAAAGGGCACCATGCCACGAGAGAGAGGAGATGGATGGCCAGAAAAAACTGACTACCATTTTTTTCTGCAAACAAGATAGACAAGAGGAGAAGAAGGTAGTGTTGGAGGAATAAGAAGAAGAATAACATAGGCTCTTTTTTGCCACTCATTCATGAGCAAGTTTATCGATGCATATAACGTGGCTTGCTAGTGTCTGTGCGTATATGTGAGGGAGATGGGGGGAAAAGGGGAAGGCAACAACGGCGTTTGTGTTTTTATGTAAGATAAGTATATGTGTAATATGCAGTAAGAGAGCTTTTCATCTCTCATGTTTTTTTTGAAGACATAGGGCAAGTTCCTGGATTCTTTTGCTTGTATAAAAGCGTGTATGCAGTGCAAAAGTAGATTTTTTACACCCAGTTTGTTGCTACGATAAAAAAATGTATATCTCTCATGTTTTTTTTTTGAAGACATAGGGCAAGTTCCTGGATTCTTTTGCTTGTATAAAAGCGTGTATGCAGTGCAAAAGTAGATTTTTTACACCCAGTTTGTTGCTACGATAAAAAAATATATATATGACAGGGGGAAATAAGTCTGCTGCTGCTGCTGGGGCTGGTGATGTGCAAAAAAAAGAGGAGACTTGTTTTTTTAGCGGAACAGAGGGCCAGCGAAAATAGGATCGTTTTTCAAGGAGACGAGGTCACGTTCACTTTTTTTATCGTTGCTCACTATTTACAAGTCAGTGATGTGCGAAAAAAAGAGGAGACTTGTTTTTTTAGCGGAACAGAGGGCCAGCGAAAATAGGATCGTTTTTCAAGGAGACGAGGTCACGTTCACTTTTTTTATCGTTGCTCACTATTTACAAGTCAGATACTCTTGTATAACACTGCTATATACTACCTACTCAAGATATTATATTACTTTTCATGTGACGTGCTTCAAGTAAAGTGGTGGTGGTGGTAAGATTTTTTGAACCTTATTTAAAAGGGAGTAAAAAGAAAGAGGCAGCTTTTTGAAATGAGTTGTGTGTGCGTATGTGTTGTAAGGGTATTTTTGGCGTAAGGCTGACGCCACAGAATATTTCTTTGTCCATATTAAGCTCAATGCTCAAATAGCATCACGGGGCGAGTAGGTATACCCAATATCATGTGATTTGCAGTCTTGGCATTTCCATGCATTTAGAGAGGAGCATTACAAGAAGTATTTTGCTTGTGATGTAGATGGAAAACAAGTTAGATTCCAACTTCAAGCGAAGCGTAAAAAGTGAATAGCTCTTTCTGTTCACTGAACAGATGAGCTCTCATTACTTGTATTGAAAAATCAATAATTATTGTACTTATTGAGGCATCATTGTGGTAAAGCAAGGCAAATCAACAGCCAACGAAGCATTATATTGCTTTCTTCTTCTGCTCGGCTCTTCAGTGTTGATTTGTCCCGTAAAGTATCCTGAAGATGACAGGACCTCTGCCTTATCATAAGTTATAAAGCCATAAAAATATTATTTCGTGGCATTTTGGTTTCCTGAAATTAGTGTTTCTGATCCAGTGATACCCCTGAAGTTCTTTCATTGTTCACAATGAATCCTGCA